>BQNB010149002.1:0-16227 GCA_026074375.1 Tanacetum coccineum | reverse complement strand
TAATTAATGGCATGGGTAAATTTTGCTACTCATGTGGCTAATAAGTATTAAAAACAATGAATAACTGTTGTTTTTTCACCGAAATTTTCTAATATAGTTATATACATCTTTGTGTATAATATATTAATGAGACGGCCCAACACTAAAAACTGATTAATGGTGGGAAGGTACTTATTGCGGCATGGCCATTTAGCTAACTGGTACTTGGCATGAATGTGTATTTTACATGTAAATTAACATATATAGAATGGAATGCCTTTTAAAGTGGTATTTAGTTGTAATATTTAAGTAAATACTTGAATTGTTTCTTTTCTCCGTCTCTAGGATCATATGACTTTAAGCACATTCCGCCTATTTGACTCGTCCTTTTTTAGGTACATATTTATTTGAGTATTTATCTATTTGATCCGTATGACTTTAAAATTAAGTAATGAACCCATGTTAACGCATCTGATATTCAGAAATATATGGACAAAGTTGCTAGGTCTATTGAAATGGTTTAAGTTTCGGTTTGAATTTTCTTTAGTTTACACTCATGAGTTACCCGAATGGGTTTTTTCTTATCATATGGAGGAAGCCTTGCATGTCAATGATGTCCCAGAACCTGCTTATTACCCATCATCTGAATCAAAATATCGAATATTGATTGAAGTATTCTTGAAGTAAGAGATATAAATAAATCGATCTATTCAGATTCATCATTAATACTTTTAGGTTTTTAAACATGTTAACATTCAGTGGTTAATAATAATATGTTTAGAACGGGAAGTCGTATACCTCCACTAGATGCAGGGAAACAGTATAGAGGAGCTGGATCTTTTGTAAATGTAAGTTCTTCTAGCAATGGCTCCCATAGTCCCATGCACACCAGTTTCTTTTTTTATGCAAACCCTCTACCATTATAGCTGAATTTCCGCATTCATGATAAAATACACAATAAAAGCCTTATTTCTATGTCACACAAACTTGAATGATCAAACATGCATGCCACCAAAATAAACTAGAAACAAACTATATATTTTCAAATGGGGCATGCTGATAATTTTTGAATCAGTTAGTTAACAGTGCATTAACTTAATCAATTATAATAAGCACGTGTTACTTATTAAATTAACATATATATTTAAACTCCTTTGAATTAAATAACACACACATAAATATGTATGATTAATCAAAGTCATTCAAAGTTATTTATGTCAGTCAAATTAATGGTCATTATGTACTGGGCTCAAGCCCGGTTTCTAGAATAGTCCGTACACTCCTATATATTGTATCAATTGTTTTGAGGAATACAAGACACAAATTATATCTCTAAACCCTTTCTTACATGGTATCAGGCCTTTACAGCCGATCCCCAAAACCCTAAATCATCAAACCTCACCTCGATTTAACAGTCGAACTCATCACTCTGCCATGACAAACTCGAATACACCACCACCCCCTCCTGCCCTTACCTTGGTTGAAAAACCCACTACGCGTACAAATAACATCAAAAGTCTCGTACCCTAAAAACTCCGATACTTATCTGTCAGGGAATCTAACTACTCCACATTGAGTTTCTTTTTCAAATGGGCACTGGCAGCAACTTTAAAAAAACGTGCAAAACCACATCGATGGATGCGACGTCCACCATCAATCCACCAACCACAGAAAGGATCAACGGCTGACTCCATCGAAAAAAATCAAGGATCTTTTCTTAACCCAGTCTCCAACGCTTCGGAAAAGGATGAATCAAGCATACCAACCCAGCATCGTCTTAAAAGCCCGCCTGGGACACCATTCGAAACCATCTACCAAGTAAACAAAAAGACATGGTAACCCGTTTGCTTTAAAAAGGTGCAAAGAAACTAACGTGTCATACAAATGGGCGACGACACAACCAGAACCCAACTTCTCCAGGATTGATTCCATTCATAATCAACACTTCTTAGCCGACCTTGGCTCGACCAAGGGATGATGACGATATTGTCACCACCTATGCCATCAACGGCCTAATTGAAAAATACACGAGAAGCCTTTGCTTCAAATGATTGCTCACAAATACCCCTTTCCTCGACCTAAGCAACTGTTCGCCACCATGGTCACGACTGAGGAGATGCGTCTCCGACTAAGCAACCGATACTCCTAACCTCCACTACATCAAGCACATCCACAAGTGCTTCTTGCTACATCCCAACCAGGATTCAAGACAACCGCAACAATCAGTGATCGCTGATGCCCGTAATGAAACAAGACCGAGATCTGCCGGCAAACTTAGGCCGAGGTAATTGCGCCGCTGGGGGACGAATTGACGTTTTCATTCAGATGCCTCTCCAAAAGGCACCAACAACCCACGCCCGAACTCATCTCAACATAATACTCGCTCCATGGCAACAATGCCTGGACCACAATAGTCTTAATTCAGCCAGACAACAAACAACCTTTGATCCCTCATTCCAGAAGCCTAAACAAAAACCTATTTGGCCCAAGTATGGCTTATCCATTTCCGCAGGGGATCAGCAACACATTCAACATAAGGAAAAAAAACAAAAAACAAAGAATCAACAAGAGGAAAGAAAAGAGACGAGGTAATGGTCTTAAGAGGGCCCAATTGCCCCTCCAGGATTTAGCAAAACTCAACCACACACAACAAACCACCCACGTTCGGGTTTCAATGGCCACCACAGGCCCTCTACCTCGTCATTGCTGTTACAAAACCAACATCTGCCTACCTCGGGTTCGACTATCAAGAGACACAACTGCCCCATTCTTTTAATACTTTGACCTTGAACATGGATCCGGCCTAACCAAATTGGAACTATGGATACAGGTGCGTTCATCTCACCTTAAGCTCATCACTTAAATAATCTTAGTAACTAATTTTTAATTCTCGCAATATCCATCATGTTCTTGTTGGTGACAGGGAAAATCTATTCCTGTTCACCACAAACGGAGCCATAACACGCACCACTCCCTACCGGTACAAGATTAGTTCCACTAACTAATTGTTACACAATTACACCAAATTGTCAAAAACTTATTTTTGTACGTTAATCATCGCTCGAAAGAAAAGAATAGTTAAAGATGTACAATTGAATTTGGACGAGTTTTGGTTTTTTTCCTGTAAAGGAAACTATCTTTCTTTGGACCCAGACACAATTCTCCTCAGATGTGACAGCACGGGTGACCTTTATCCAGTCACGTCTCCCAACGTAGCGTAAAACCCTCAAGCTTTTTCTGGTTGTACAGCAAACGATGGAACCAACACATGATCATCCGGAAGTGGGAAGGTGCTACTGTTCGTTAGTTTTCTAATAATTTATTTCATTAATAAGAACACAGACATTTCGTGCTTTGCCATGCTTGTTCAGCTTGGCAAACACGTGAGGCTCCTTTCTCACTTTTCAGCAACTCATGTTAAGGCTCCTTTTGGATATTATCCATTCTGATTTATGACATCCCTCTTACTATGCTTTTCGGGTATTAAATATTAAGTTCTTATTTCTTGATCATTTCTCACATTTAATCTTATGGGTTTACCCTTTACTACATAAGTCGGATGTGGTTGTCCAAATTTAATCACTTTCGTGCTTATGTTAATAACCAATTTAATTTTGTGACATTAAATTTTGCAAATGTATCATGGATGGTGGAGTTTTGACAGATACGCCGCCCATCACCAACTATTTGTGACCAAAGAATTTTTCCCCCCCCCCCCCCATTCATTCCTTCTTCCTTTCTATCTCTTGTCCCAAACTACACAACAAATGAACCTCTGAACGAATGATAACGCACCATCAACACATGATTCGTACTTTTACTTATCCAAGCTCCACCTGCCACCTACAATTTGGGTTGAAGCCTCTTCACATGGCCGCCATACCCTAGAATCATCTTACCCTCCAACCGCCATCAACAATGAAAAATACCTCACACTCGCCTTCTTCAAACAACACCGACCTTGCGGATCTACGGCTTTTTTGGGTTTGCCTTTGCTATCCCTCATCTTCACAACAAATCAACAAACTTGAAACCACGGTCTACACCCGTAAATTTTTGGGATATCCACAATTTTCACCGCGATATCGATGCCTAGACTTAAAACACGAACAAAATCATCTTATCCCGTCATGTAACATTTGATGAGACAGTTTTTCCCACATGGATCAATGACTCTCAATAGACTCACCTCGTACACATTTTTGGACACATCGCCCAACATTATACATCAACACATCAAGCCAAACACACTTCTGCATCACCACTTCCCACCACCACTACAACATCTACTGCTGCTCCACCCAGTCCACCACGAAGCCCACTCCAACCAGGGCCTCAACCAAACCACAATTTAGTCTAGCCCACTTTCCCCCACTCACCAAACGCCCACCCACATCCAAACGCACTTAAAGTACCACTGAAACAACGATTCCTACACACAACCATAAATAAGATCCCCTATTACGCTCCGGCGAGACTCACCCCATGGACACATGTACGTGTCGTACTAATCCCGTCCCCACTCAAACTATTTAACTTACACGTGTCCACCATATCACCTATTCCTAAGTCCTATCCAATTGCTTTTCGTGACCCAAATTGAATCGTGCTATTCTTGATGAAATCTACTGCTTAATTAAAAATAATACTTGCATCTTGTGCCACGGCCACCGATACGCGAACATTGTTCGTTCTATGTGGCTTTTCCCGCATAAGTAAAACTATGAAGGTACACCATATCGGTCCAAGGCCTCGTATTATTGCAAATAGGTAGCACTCAAACTTGCAGGTATTGATCAGTGGGGATGAGACATTTAGTCTGGTTTCAAACCGGCTTACTAGACACTAAATTCATGTGTACAATACTCCCCAGTCTAGCCATTACTATACATTGGCCGGTTCACACTTTGATGTCAAGAATGCCCTTTTTACATAGGATCCGTTTATCAGAAGACTAATACATGCACCAACCTCCTGGTTTATTCCGGGATCCCGACAGCATCCAGATCATGTTTGCCTTCCATCTAGATATCCTTTATGGGCTTAAACAGGCCCCATCAGGCCTGGTTTCATAGATTTTGCGGCTTACGCTGCTCAGAGTTTGTGTTTCATCAATAGTCGTTGGTGACTCTCACTCTTTCATCTACAGACAGGGGGCAGACACAGCATACTTCTTTTATATGTTCATTAAATTGTATTTGACTGCAATCTTCCTTCTGATCTGTTACAACATATTATCACTTCTCATCATGCAGATTCCTCCATGACTGATTTTTGCTCACTTAATTATTTCCTTGGCATTTATTTTGACTCCGTAAATGCTCGTGGATGTTTCTATCTCCACAAAAGTATGGCGATGAGGTTCTTGATCGTGCTGGTAATGCCTTAATTGTAAAACCGTGTCTCTCCAGTGACACGGACTCCAAACTTTTAGCAGATGGTGCCTCCTAATTCTGACTTCTACATTATGATCGCAGCTAGCCGGGGCCTATTATAGTAATCCTCACGCTTATACCCGGCCTGACATTTCGATATTCTGTTCATCAGGTCTGTCACTTTATGCGATGACCCCCGAGATCCTCATCTCTCTGTCTCTCAAGAGGATCTTACGGTATTAGCGAGCACCTTGTACTATGGATTACACTTTATTTAATTCCCACTTCTACGACGTCCCATCTGTAAATGCCTTACCTCAGATGCGGATGATTTGGTACGGGTTTGTCCCACTACTCGTCATGTGATTTTCTTGTCAACAATCTTCTTCCTGGTCATCGAAGCTCCAATTTACTCTTTCTCGAGTCTAGTGTTGAGGCTGAGTATCGGTGTGTTGCCAATGCGTTGCTAAAACTTGCTGTTACGAAATCTATTACGTAACTTTCATACACCTCTAGCCACGCTGACACTTGTCCTATTGTGACAATGTGAGTGAGCCGTCTAATCTCACGTCTAATCCAGTGCAACATCAACGCACGAAGCATATCGAGATCAACATACATTGTTCGGTTGATCTTGTTGCTAACCAGGTGCTATACGGGTTCTAACACGTCCCGTCACATTATCCGTAGCGATATCATCACCAAAGGTTTACTCTCTACTCGTTTAATTTGATGAGTTTCATACCAGTTTGAGCGTTCGTTCACCTCCCGCTCCAACTGTGGGGGAGTGTTAGTCCATGATTAGTCAAAGTCATTTATGTATGATTAGTCAAAGTTATTTGACTGACATAAATATGTATGATTAGTCAAATTCATTCAAAGTTATTTATGTGAGTCAAATTAATGTCACTCTTATTGGCTCAAGCCCGTTTCCTAGAATAGTCACCCTATACACTCCTATAAAATATGTTAAGCCTCAATTTTATTGAGGTCGAAATACAAGGAAAAAAAGCACGGTCACAATCTAGCTATGGAGCTTCGGTCTTTAATTAGTTAATGTTGTAACAGGATAATATCGGGAATCGGACTCGATAGCTAATCTAATATTGTATATGTTTTGGGTTTAATCCCAAACAAAACCCGAGCCCGGGTCCTAGTTAAATATCCCGCGCGTCACATTAAATGTGTAGGGGTATATATATATTTAGATATTTTCTAAATATCTAAATATATATAGATATTTTCTTTTTAGAAAATATCTAGTTTTTATTTTTCATAATATCTTTTTTCTTATTCTCTCTCAACTCTCTCTCATCTCTCTCTCTACATCTCTTTCTTTCTAGTTTCTTGATTCGTGTTATGAAGTGAAGTAAATCGGGATCCTACAATTGGTATCAGTCGCCACGGGTGGGTTTAGTGGTTTCGTTGTGATATTTTTGTGTTTATTGGTTCGGATCTTTTTTTAGCTTATCTTACACTCGACTTTTTTTTACTTTGTCTACTTCTTTTTTAATTTTTTTTTTCTCCTTTGGGTTAAACGTGTGTAATCAATCACAAATTTTCAAAAAAAACGTTTTCTCTCTTTTTCATCCATTTGTGTCTTTCTTACCTTCCTATTTTTTTCTTTTTTTGTCAGTTTGTGTTTCTTTATTTAACTCTCTATATCAAGTTGGGTAAGGAAGAGGACACCGATCTAGTATCATTTGTTACAACCGAACGAGTTACGTCGTGAGGACCGAACGAGTGTTTCTTTAGTTGAACCGAACGAGTGCCATTCCAAAGGACCGAACGAGCAAATTTTTAAGGCGGACCGAACGAGTAGAAAAACAACACGGACCGAACGAGTAGAAAAACAACACGGACCGAACGAGTGAAATACACAACAATCGAACGAGTGGAAAAAGGAACAATCGAACGAGTGGAAAACGAGACCATCGAACGAGACCATCGAACTAGTGAAATATCTCACATCAAGGATCGAAACGAGCGAGAAAATTTTCGCGGTACACTCGATAACATTTGATCGAAAAAAAATTTCGAGGATTCGAAACGAGTTACTTCAACGTTGTAAAACAAATTTTCGGTATTTCTGGTTTCGAGTGACGTTTCAAAACCGATCGGGACTTAAGACTTATATACTCGTGTTCTGTCGTCGTTTCGATCAACGTGGTCTATTTGGATTGTACCAGACTATAACCCCGTAACACACCGCTGAGATCAAATTTCATTATTCGTGAATTTTTTTGATAAAACTATCCAACAAAGACGAAAGTGATATGAGGGAAATCTTTTTATAAATTAACAAGTTTAGTGGCAATTGTTGAGCACATGCACCGCCCATCACTTGTTAGCTAACAAGTACAATTGTCACCATTCGTACCTACCTTGAAAAGAAGCCATTCCTATTGGATAAATAACTATCACATTATGTCCCTCAGATTGCTTACAAAACATCCCGTTAGCCAATTAAAAAGTGAATCGTTTGTGCAACCGTTTGTCCTTATTTATATGAGTTTTGATCAACCGATAAAACATTTCAGCGGTCAAAAGAAATTTGTGCACCGTTTCAACGTTTTTAAGGCTCACAAATCGTTTACAAAAGTTTCAAGTTCTTATCAACGACAAAAACGATTTCTATAATAATCTGTTTATACGTTTTTTCTTTGATTTTAGAAAATCCCGCGAAATACTCTTGTATGTTCTTCTCCGTTTAGTCACGACTTGTAAAAAACCCTGTAAAATATTTTTCCACAACAACAAACAATCACTTTACCCACATTAAGATCCAACAAATCCTTTACACTTCAACAATAAACACGATAAAATGAAAAAGAAAGGATACTTATCTTCGTGTTCAGATTCCGGAAAAACAACAAATGCAACTATCAAAGACAATCAAAAGAACGTTTCCATGGTAACATTTTCAACAACTTCATTCAACACCTCAAGTGTCTATCAAACCACGACTTAAAAAATGAAGTCCGAGACGCGAGAGGATTTAAATAACGCGCATCTGCAACACTCTTGGTCAAGATCTAGAGACTTTACACAGGAGCAACAAATTTTCTTGAACAATGATCAACTACAAAAGCAACTTGACAACGAAGAATTTCAAGAGAAATTGGATTCCATGTATGCTTTTAAAAGTACTCCAGACACAGTTTCAGATGTTCATAAAGATCACTGTTTTAATTAGATGAGAATATGATTACATGACTACGCAACAAATTCCTACAATACACTCGACTCGATATTCCAGAATTCCGTAACACACTGATCCAACACATGGAATCTGTTAAGAAGTCGATTGGTGAAAGAGCACAACATAAAATGGAGTATGAAAGCAGGGTGAATGAAAGACAAATCCAGAAAAAAGAGAAAAGACTGATACGAAAAAAAAAACAAAGAAAGGATGAAACAACGCGAACATTCAATGGATGCATATTAATTCTAGTATCAGTATATCCGTTGAAAAGCAATGGGACAGAATCAAAAACAAGAGCAGGATACAAAGCAGCCTGATCAGGGAAATAAGCACACTTGTATGAAAGCCCATATAATCAGGCCCATATACGATGAAGATCCAATGGCTTGATAGGTACAAACGACTTCTTGAATTCAAAAATATACTTTGCTACATGACAACATCATACCTGAGCAACCTGGAATTCAAGTAATGAAGGAAAGGATGACCAGGAATGCTGAACAATGTCATTGACATACGTCCTTGTTTTGCCAGCTAAAAATTAACATTGGATGACAAAAAGACAATAGAACTCCGTCAGATCAATCAACTCGAGCTTGAAAAAGTTTGTTCTCAAAAAGATCGTTGCCCAGATTTCAAAAAAATTATGGAAAACTCGAAGCACATTGTATCAATCTTGAACTACAATTACAAATGGAAAACAATGTTTTAAAATCAGGGCAACAAAGTCAATTTTTGAAAGAAAAAGGTAATGAAGCCAAGGTTAAAAATGACATCGATGTAATTGAAACAATAAACATCGAATTGGAACATAGTGTGGCTAAATTACTTGCCGAGAGAATGAGCATTACAAAAAGGAAAAAGAGCATTTGGAAAACAGAAGACTTTAACAAAGATCTTTTTGATTCAATCAAAGTACCGTGTTAGACCAAAAACCAAAATGACTCTTTAATGGCACAACTGAATCAAAAGTCTAATGAAAAATGCTTATGTACTAGCACAGATTCAGAAAAAGGGGTTTGCAATTGACAGCATTAAAAAAATGAGAAAAGGAAACTAACAGGAATAGAGTAAAAACTAAGTTTGCAAAGCCAACAATCTTGGAAAACCGGTTTTGAACACCACTCAAAAACCAATCCGTTGTTAGACAACCGACTGCGTTTAAGTCTGAAAGACCCAAAATTTCAAAAGAACGGTTTGCCTCCCAAGTTGATGTGAGTAACGATTTGTCAAAACCAGTCACTACACATTATCTGCCTAAGAGAAAGAGAACCGCCCCCTAGCAAAACCTCATCACAAGATTTCAACAAGCTCATCTAGGATATAGAGCTCAAACGACATTGTTCATAGATACTACCTAGTAGGAGGCTAAGAAAAAGGCACAAGAACACTCTAGATCCCAAGAAATTTTTCTGACTCCAAAACACTTTGTTTGTCTCGAGCATGTCAGAAAAAGTGTCTTTAATGCCAATCATGACGCTTGTGTAATAAAATTCCTGAAAGAAGTCAACTCGCGTGCTAAGGTTCCATCCAATAAGACAACAAACATAAACAAACCCGTAGAGCAAATAAAGGTTGCAACGAAACAAAAAGAACAGATTCCCAAAAAGGAAATAGTTTTTCAATCAAAAGGACTACCACTGGTGCATAGAAAACAACAAGTCCTAGATCTTTCTTAGTGTAGCAACAACTTGTAAATTCACAAAGACAGATTGTCTTAGATGGGTTTCCAACAGGAAATAATATATTCGCCTCTAGCCAACATATGTTGAAAGTGAACCCCCAAAATGGATTGCAAAGAATGCAGATATCACTAACCCCCCCCCAATGTGAAAGCCAAACAAAGCTCTTAAGTCAAGTGCAGGTTACTCTCTTAATATACAGTACAAACGTTCAATCCTACTTAGGAAGGAGAAACTCAGAGTTTATTGGATGCTGAAAAAAGGAAAGATACTTAGAAAACAGGGCTTCAAAAGTAATTTTGAATCTGATGAATTCATTGTAAATGACGTTGAACACAGCAGTTCAAAGCCTCGGTCGTACAAATGTCAATGGTTACTTGTTGAAAGAATAACAGCTTCAGTCCCCGTTCCTCAATGGTTCAAGAAAGATGTTTATCATATAGAGCAGATCAAGCCTCGCTCTTCATGGAAATGAGAGAAGTCTGTTCATTGGCGAAAATCAGTTCATCCCAGTTTTTTCATCAAAATGACTTTTGATTTGATCAATAAACCGTGTCAGAACTCGGGAAATTCCAAACCACATCAATGAACCGTCAAGTTCAAAGCTGGTTTCCAAAAGTTGTTCCCATAAAGCAGTCAAGAACGCTCATCACATAAGAAAGTTTGAATTACTATTCCACCATCATTAACAATAGCTGAGGACAACAGTAAGATAAATACAACAAAATCAGAAAAAATTATCCCAAAAATAATCTTCTCGCATGTCTCTATGGAATCGATAACATTTACCGTGCCTAAGAAATGTCGATAACATGACACGGGTTGTGTAAAGAAAGTTCAGCGAAGTTGCAAATAGTTTCAAGAAAGACAATTCATTTCAAATGTTTCTAAATGGCGTTATGTGCAAATATACCCAAGTACATACCCCTGTAGAACCTCCAAAAAATAAACGAAGGGTTTATAACTATCCTTCACAACGTAGTAAAATTAACGTTCTCGGTCTTGAGCATTTTCTTACAAGACATTCAATTTCTTTAGCTTCAAGAAAAAGGAAAGTGTAACTTTCCAGTGCGCTTAACACCTTAACTTTAGAGAGAGAAGTCCTCTCAAAATGACATCAGGATTTTCAAAAAGTTGAAACAATTTTTCAAGAATTTACCACTTACATACAAATCATAAATCTTTCAACATTGTGTGTTTCCAAATCACTCCAACCCTCACAATGTTTTTCAAAAGACCCAACAATTTTTCAATTTTGGTCCAATTTTTGTAGGGGGAGTATTTCGAAAAAACAAAGTTTTAATGTTCTTGGATACATCAACAACGACCATTCTTATGTATACAAACATACATCAAAATGTTCCCAACCAATCATTGGCTGAAAATAATTTTCTTCTTTCCTCACCACGTAATTTTCACCAAGACAGTAATTAAATCACAATGTTATTTCAAAAACAAATGTTTATTATTTAAAATAAGGGGAGAAAATGTAATTAAAATATGATCTAATCGACTCAAGGTCTAAAGAAAAAGTTTAAATTTTCGAATCATATACCGAACAACATCTTATCTCACACGAATCGAAGTCATAAGGTGGAATAGGTTAGGAATCAATCCAATGATCCAATCCATAACCGAGGATCAACCCAAGGATAAACCAAAGTTAGAAAAATAGCATTCCTTAGTATGATTGGAGATGAATGTATATGGGAATAATGCCGACTAAGATTGAGCTAACACTGGAACAATCACAACAAGGTGTTAGTAATGACGTCTTGGTAAGCATTTAAGGCGTTGAAGAATTAAAAAGAAATGTATGGATAAAGGGTCTAAAGAAAGAAGCCCAGTCCAGCTACAACTTAAGGCAGAAAAAACCGGTTCAATTCATAATCCTAAATCAGAATCACACGATGATTGCTGGTTATTGAAAACACATCAAATACGTCATTGATGCAATGCACAACCCTTCCCAGCTCATTCGGTATTTTCTCTCAACAGAAACTGCTCATTTGTCACGGAATATACACACTTTATCTATTTACAAATCTTTCACTCCGAGATTGTTTGATATTGAATATGTTGCAATATGCTACCAGCTCCGAGTACTAAAACCAAAATGCCCTAATCGAGTCTAGAGGCCAAGAGATCATCAATCAAAAATCTCGTAAGGAGCTTACACATTCCCAGATTCAAACTACTTGTGTTGAAACATCATCAGGGTTATCACAAGCTGTTATCAAGAGTCCTACGCAATATCATTGTGATATTTGCCAGAACATTCAAAGTGATAATCTTTAGTATTCACAATGACGAATGGAAATCCTTCCAGTGTCATCATTAAACAGCGCACCTGTGGTCGGTGACTATGACGAGATTTCTATATGAATCAAACTAGAGACAACTGTAATTATCGATTTGGTCCATAAATGAACTGACGTTGATGAATAATTGAAAAAAACATGACAACCTCGATGTTTTTACTAAAAAAACACTTTAAAACGAGTGACCACTCGATTGATTTTTCAAATCAATTTTCTCGTTTAAACACTAACTAAACCTGCAGGTCAAAAAACGGTGGTCAAACGAACAACCTCAATCCCATTTCAAATGCTCAACAATCTAAAAGACATCCTATCTAGAAAGCTTCAATATATAAAGGACAAAGAACTTCCGCAAACTCTGATTTAAGCTTTCATGATAATGCAAAAGTATGAGCATGTTTGTCAAAAACAAAAGATCGTCAACGATGGCAAAGACGATAAAGTCAATGACAAAGCACAAAGTCAAGATCACAAAGCATGAAGGAAACAAAGCCTAAACAACAAATAAACTAAGACAAAAGAACACAAAACCTCTCGAGCTTAAAAACGATAAAAGCAATCCTCAGCGATCTCAGGAAGGAGTGTTCCAATCATGAACTCACTTCGGGGGAGATTGTTAGCCTCAATTTTATTTGAGTCAATAAAGGAACGCCGTGTCTCCCGAGTTTAAGAACCTCACTTCGGGGAGATTTGTTAGTCCTTAATTTTTATTGAGACAACCGGAAGCTCAGTCCACTCTACGATGGACCTTCGGTCCGTTTAAAATTAGTTACTGTTGTAACATGAAATACTTATAGCTCTCTGGGTGAGACAAATCATTTAAAGATACAACCCCATTAAATTTAGGGGCTCAATCTTTTAGTATAATAGATATTTAAACACCTTTGAATTAAATAACACACACATAAATATATAATGTGTACAAGCTTGAATCATGCTTAAGTTTTTGCAAATTTGTACATTGACTTTGATCAAATGACCGAAAAAAATACATTCACTTAGATTAAATACAATAAGCATGTAAGGTTCCGTAACGGAAAATCAGTTACCATACAAATTAATTGATTCAATGCAAGTATCATGACTTAATTATTGATTTTTTTGCAATGAATCCGTGTTTTTAGGTATATATGAATGATCTCAATTTATATTGATCTGTTTAGGCTACATGGGAGTTCAACTAATCATTGTTTTTTTATTTCAAATCATGTTTTATTGGAGTTTTCTATGATATTTTGTCTCGATTCTGTTTCTTCTCAGTTTTTATTAGGTGTTTCGGACTCTCAGTTTGTTATGTATACATCTATTGTTAGAATTTTGGTGTGTTTATGAGTGGGTAATAATCAAACTATCCTGATATATTCTCTGAATCGTGTTAAGATCACTTTCAGATTGAAGTATTTGACCTAATATGCCTCGGTTACACAAATCCTCATTGGATAATTTCATAAAAAAACACTTTGTCTCTAAGGCATGAGAGATCAAAGCAATACAACAGTAAGTTGTGATGTGTTGTACTGTCTTCAAAGAGATCAAACTGTATTATATAACATAACTGAAATTCAGTTAATTTCAGTTATAGACGGTTGGCAGGAAAGGTCACACCTGTTGGGAAAAGGTGTGTCGGTTGGGGGGAAAACTGGTTGGAAGAAAACGGATAATGCATTTGGAGCATTAGATATACCGTTTGGGGCCCCAGCAAGGGGCTCTGCCCCTTGACCCCGCAAGGGGCGCTGCCCCTTGACCTCGCAAAGGGGCGCAACCCCCTTGACCCCTGCCCTTATTTTGGCGATATTGAGCTAGCTAGTACAAGCGTGCCACTTCAGCACCTCCTAACTTGACTAAACTTAATTTGACTAAGCCCATGATCTCAGTAAATCACATTTTACATAAAATATACTGAAGACACAAAAATCACCAACATTCTCCCCCATTTTAGTGAATCCTTGATCTACTAAAATTAGACAAAACAAACCAAACCTCAATTCATAAATGAAATGTCTTAGATATTGAATTTTCACATAGTAAATTAAACGCATCCAAATATCGAGAATCAGGGTTCCTACAATTGAACCCATAAACTCATTTGATACTCGAAAGATAATATACACATAATTCTACAAGTTTCTAATGTACATATACCTTGACACTATTACAAAGCCTGCGTCCATATCCTTCATGACAATAAAAAAAATCCAGCCTAGTCTCTTTGAAGTGGCGACCTTCATCTCGACATAGGTAGTTCTTTGAGTCTTGCACCTGCGAATGCAAATTATCAATAGAAAATATTAATGAAGATAAACTCAACCCTACCCACTGTATTCCTGAACACTGCACATCATAAAAAATTAAATACCTTGGGATGACACAATGTGTTCTCCAATCTTAAATGTAAGCTTCCTCATTGATTCAGCTGTCTAACATTGATATTAGAAGGGAAATAGTGTCTTACCGTTAGAGATATAAATGGACATTAATCCATCCCGATAGCGACTTGTGCACTAAGTCTCATAGCTAATCCCTTAGTCAAAGTGTTTTCCTAGTTTTGTTGAGACGAAACAAAATCACAGAAATCATTACCAATTCGTAATTAACTCACGAACCATGTTGTGTCTAACACCTAAGTGTCTAGACTTTCCATTGTAAATTTGACTATATGCCTTAGCCAAAGTGCCAGCACTATCACAATGTATGGAAATAGGAGATATTGATTTTGGCCACAAAGGAATCTCATAGATAAGGTTCCTTAACCATTCTGCCTCATTTCCTGCAGCAGCTAAATCTACAAATTCACTTTCTATTGTCGAATCAGCAAGGGGCTCTGCCCCTTGACCTCGCAAGGGGCGCTGCCCCTTGACCCCTACACTTATTTTAGCGATATCGAAGAGCTAGACAAGCGTGCACTCCGCACCTCCTAACTTGACTATAACTTAACTCACTAAGCCCTTGATCTCAGGTAAATCAAATTACCATAAAATAAGAGATGACACTAAAATTCACCAACATCTCATTAAGGCAACCTCAAAGGTAGTGTTTTGACCAATTCATTTTGAAATAATTTTCCGTTACATATTGACTCTTTCAAGATCAGGATATAAATAGCAACGAATATAATGTACGATAGAGGCAAGGGAATGTTATGTCAAAGTAGGGCCGCGGTGCGGATCTTGGTGGAATACAAATATTCAAATGAAACTTTGAACGCCGAAGAGGGAAAGTTCCATGTGAAAACAATGTCGTATTGTCTATTTTATGCTTCCACTGAATGTTAAACAATTTATTATTTCCTAATCCAAGTGATTCGTTTTCTTAAAACGTCATATATAGAGGTCGTTCTGTATTGCTTAGAAGTATAATAATCATGAAGTCACACGCCCTCGGCTACCATTATACTCTGATATTTTGGGAATGTGACAAACAGCCAGCCCGAATGAAGGAGAAGATCAATAATGATATAAGTTACAAGGTAACACATTATCTATCATCAATATCAAAATTTTAGAGTAATTTGTTTTGGTTATCTGTGTTATGTTTAAATAACATAGGTTGCAGCAGGTATGAAAGATTAAGAGGAACATATCTTGTGAATCTAAATTTTGTATGAAGTTTGTCAAACATGGGTTTTTACTTTTTCATCGTCACGACCCATTTGGTTATTGGGTACT
>BQNB010149001.1:0-16227 GCA_026074375.1 Tanacetum coccineum | reverse complement strand
TTCTATGAGGATTTTTTTGAGGTTGATGCTTTGTCTTCGACCAACAACGAGGACAAGGTATTTAATCCGGGTATACTCATTCATAAGAACCTTTATGAAGTCACCAACTGTGCAACAATGGAAAAGAATGTAAAGGAGGCCACTAATGCTTCTTTAATTCTTGAGGATTTTAATCCTCCTCTTTATGAACTTCCTTTCCACAAAGAAGTTCCCGGCCTAGGAGCTTTTGTTTTCATCCGAAAATGAGGAAAAAGTATACAACCCCGGGATTCTCACTTCTAAAAGAGTTCATACCTCTCTTCTCCCGGAACTATCTCATCGGGGCACTAAATCTTTCAAAGTCACTAAAATTCTTGAAAGCCCGATGGAGATTTTTCCTTGCTTTTACCAAGAGGACATCCGTTCCTTGGATGTCCCGTGTCTCCACTTCTATCCCCTTGACAAGCTTAAGTATGGGGGATTAGGTCAAGCTAAGTGACCTAAAACAAGCGCTTCATGGGAGGCACCCCATGCTTATCCTAGTATTATCGTATTAGTAGTAGTAGTATGGTAGTAATGAATAAGTGTTTTTTGTTGTGTGAGGAGGCTTTTCTTTTTCCTTTTCCATGTTTCTTGTTTGTTTTGTGTTGTATTGTCCAGGATGTCCCGGATTTTTGAAGCCTCTCGTGCTCGCGGTTTTTGTCCTTCAATCACAAGAGCTTAAATGTCCCTATGGATTTTGAAGCCTCTCGTGCTCACCCGGATTTTTTTTGGTCCTTTGATCACAAGAGCTTCAAATCCCACCCAGCTTCATTTTGGGAAAATTCCGATAATCCCTAATCCTTATCCGAACTAACGTTTTATCTTTTAGCAATAAAATTCAATAAAACGGTCTTAAGGATTATACGTAAGAGAACCCCGCCTATTCCAACCATAAAAACAATAGGAAGGGACAATGGGTTTTTTAGATCAGTATGGGGGTATCCCTTCGATTTGATTGTGGCCCCTAACAAGTCCACCTATCCCGTTTTTGTTTTTTTTCCTACGTAAAATTCTCGTTTTTAATTTTTTTATTTTTAACACCACCATAAAAATTTCCAAAAAAAAAATTGGAAAAAAAATTTAATAAAAAATTTCCCAAAAAATAAAATAAGTTTTTTTTTTTTTGTCACCAATTTAAGACTTTTCCTGCTGGGTAAAAATAAGAGTAAAAATTTTGACTCGATCCGAGCCATGTTTGAGGCTCCTAAGCTTGTGTTCCTTTAAATGTTTAGGCTTTAAGTGTTCCCCCGCAGAAAATTCGCGAAAAGAAATGACAAAAATGATATAGTTTTAAAAGATGAGTTTAGGGATGCCCCCTAAAACCAGGGTTTTTTATTTTTATTTGGAAATTCATAAGAGCTCAAATGAGGTGGTTAAATTTTGTCACTTTTTTCCCTCCCATAAGCCTTCTTAACCCATGATTTAATATTATGTGCTTACATTTTATTTTGGAGATTAAACTTAAATCAATAAATTATTATGTAGTAATATATAAAGCAAAACAACTTAGCCCTTAGTTTCAAATATTAACTTAAATTTTTTCCAATAGAAAGGTCCCACCTTCCTCTAATGTCAAAAAAAAAATGATAATGAAAAACCAAAAAAAAAATATAATAAATATAAACCCTTGTGGGCACCCCTGACACAAAAAGTTTTTGCTGTAACTTGCCCGGCTCCAACCAAAAACCGATGTTATACCACAAGCCCCTTCCCCCTAATAAGAAAAAATGGCCCCAATAGTAGAAATAATAAGTCCGAGACCCTGATAAACAAGTTTGCCTAGACAACCTGTGCCGCTTACAACCGATGTTAATTATTTAGTATGCAAGCCTTCTAAAAAAAGGTCCAAATGTTTACACTTGCCAATAAGTTTTATTTAAAAAATTAAGTGGTGGAATTAAAAAAAAATAAAAAATATTAAAAATAAAAAAGATCCTCTTTTGTTAAATTAAAATATGGCCCCCCTTTAATTTGAAATTTTTGACTTTATTCTTTAAATTAATTTTATTAAGCTAAATGTGGTATAACGGAAAATCCAGCGGAATTTTTTTGTTTGGAAAACCCAAGGTCCGTGAGGTCCCCGAATAACTAGTCCTCCTGTGAGGTGTCCAAAAGACTGGTCCCCCCAAACTTAGCCCCAGCAAGGGTTGGGAAAAATAATGTGGGCCCCGTAGACGAAAGATTCCCCCCTAAGCCTGGGATGGGATCTCGACATTCAAAACTCAATTAATCTCGGGAGGAAATGTTGGGGAAACATAGAAAATTTTTGCAAAAACAATATTGATCCCCCAAAGTTCGAAATACCCAAAAAATAGCACAATACACCGAAGAATATAAAATAATTGTCGGGAAGTGAAAAGTTTCCAACAAGTTGCCAAAATATGAAGTCGTTGGTTTTATTTAGCCCATCATAAACTCCATAATTAGCGGTGATTTCCGTTTTTTAAGCCTTGGTGGTGAGATTAAAAAGTGGGAAAAGTCGGGGACGATGAAAAAAATTTTAATCCCCGTTTTTTGGGGCAAATATACTCGGATCCTAAAATGCCCATCCTAGTTCCTATGAATCCCTAAAAGTTATAAAACAACGAAAAGTTCCAAAATTAAGTTAGTTTAGTTTGCTGTTAAAAAATAAGAAAATAATACAAAAAAAAATTAAATGAGGAAATAAAAGAATAAAATAAAAAAAATGGGGTAAAAAGAAATCCTAGTGTGGCCATTTTTTAAAAAAACTTAATGAGTCCCCTTTAAATATTCCCCCTTGACAAACCCTTAGCTAACCTTTTTCCGAGGTGTATTTAGTCCCGAGGGGGATCGAGATTCTTAAAGTGTTTTCCAATAAATGCCTTACTTCAGAGCATTGGCGATGAGGACACGACAAAAAGTCCCCTTATTATTAGTAAATGGAGACCTTTTGGGGGTAAAAATGGTTGCCTTAATTTTACCACCATACCCATTTTCCCCATCAAAAACCGGAAACTTAAAATGAACCAAAAAAATCGTTATCAAAATACTTTTGTATTTTTTTGTAATATGTTTTGGTTTTTAATTTATATGTGCAAGGAAAATCGAATAAATTCTTTGAGGAAAAGGAAAAAAACCGAAAAAATCAAAGCAAAAAAACGGAACAAAACCAAGCACGAATGGAAAAAAAATGCATGGAAAGAAAAAGACAAAGAATTATTAAATCGAAGCCCAAAAGCCCCAACAAAAGATCAAAGTCAACCTCGACAAAAGTCAAAGCCCCAAGAAGTCCCATTAAATTCAAAGAAAAAAATACCAACTTTAAGGGACTAAATTTGCCCCCAAAAATCCTAAAAGTTGTTAATAACAAGGAGAAATGTACTACAAAGGCCTGAAAAGGTTTTGTAATATTTATTGCCCCCATATAAAACTTTATAGGGGCCAATTTAATGCCCCCAAACCTTTAAATTTATACCCACATAAGGACCTCCCTCTCCCAATTGCAATATCTCTTTTTTAAACCCTTAAGGGGTGGTTAACCTGCAAAAAAACCGCCCCAAAAACACCCAAACCTATATCAACCACAAGGAAAACTGGAATTTTGCAATAGCAATGGTAAAAATAACACCCCCGACTCCTTCCCGGTAACCCTAAACAAATGTTACATCCACCAAAAACCTTCTTATCCACACATTTTGGAACATTAAAAAATTGCATAAACAAAACAAATATAACAAAGTAAGGGGGTCCCACCCCCAACTTTAATTGGCCCAACACCCCAAAACTCCGTTCAATAATGAAACAAAATACACTGTAACTCCTTTCCCCGGTGTTTTTCCCCGCCATTTTTATTCCCCCTTCTCCCCTTGCCCACCCTGGATCCCCCATCATTCCAAACCCTCGACACCAATGGGGTTCACATAAACTACAAAAACCATCCACCCTTTTCCCACCCTTCCCTGACCCCACCAACAAAATGGCCCTCAAATGACACGCTATGGCAAAATCCCAAAACCAACCTTATTGGGGCGCAAAAAAAATAATTTCCAAGGGGGCCCGGTGATCAAATTGTTGCTTTTGGGCACAAAGGACAATCTAATTGGCTAGAAAAAAATGGCTATTGGGATCCTCCCTCAACAAAATGAAAAAACAAGACAAAAAGCCACAAATAAGAAAACAGCTTCAAGACCCTCCAATGACTTGTAGTAATTATATGGCATACTTTTTTTTTTTAGCATAAATTAAAAGAGTCGAAAATTGTAGTGGTTTTAAAGTTCAAAAGCTTGTTAACTTTTAAATAATTTTGTTGTACTGCCCCCCCTTTTAATATATTTGATTTCCAATTTTAATTTAATTTGCAATATCCTGCCTTTAAATTTCTTGTCCAATATTACTTTTTTTAATAAATAATATGCAAATTAAAACTGTTTTTTTTTAAATAGATCATTCATTTCAAGATCTTTGTCCCCCGCAATTTAAAAAAACTGTTTTTCTTAAGCATTTTGTATAAGCTTTTAAGCCAATAGCAAGTTTTTTACACAAACCTTGTGTGTGGCAATTTTCTGGTCAAAAAAAAAATATACCAAAAAAAAAATACCACGAAAGGAACAAAAACCATGTGAAAAGTTTAATTTGAAGCTTAGCCTTAAGCTTTAAGTGGATTTTGCTGGATGGTTTTGGATTAATACATTCCAGAAAGCTTTGGACCCCAGGGGTTGTTTAAGGAAATTTAGGAAAGGATAGGTCTTAACTTCAAATTCTAAAGGACCCTTTGGGTAAGTTTTCCTATTTAAACATTTCCTGCCCTTATTTAAACTTTAAAACATGGTAGCTAACTTTTATTTTATGCTTAATTTTTGGTTTGCTTAATCTAGCTTATTCCTAGGCCCCTTTATGCATAAATTGTTATTGCTTTATGATGTTTTGGTTGCTTATTGGTCCCCCCCCCCCCCATATTTTTAAAGGTTTTTGACCAAATTCTGTCTTGGGAGTTTTTTTGCCTTCTAAACAGCCTTTATTTTCCATTGCCCCTTATTTTGAAATGCTTTTTATTTACCTTGGAGTATATTTTTTTGAATTTAATTTGTTTATTTTTTTTGCTTATCTTTATTGTTTAATAATCTTGTTGCTCAATTTTTTTTTTAGCGTTTAAAAAATTCTTTAGGAGAAGTTTTGCCTTAAACTTTGGGTCAAAGAAGCTAACAGGGGTTGTTGTTTTTTGGGCAATAAATAAACCTTGCCAAAAGTGGGACCCCCCCAAAAAGAGGGTAAAAAACCCAGTAATTGGGTCCCCATGTTGGGCCAGTAATCTTTTTTTGGCAAAGAAGCAACTTTTTTGAAAGGGTTTTTTTTTTTTCAATTTTGTCATTTTTTCCCAAGGGTTTAAATTTTTTAAAAAGTTTTTGTTTTTTTTCAAAGGTTTCCCTTTGGAGTTTTTTCCTTAAAAACTGTTTGATTGCCCCCTAAAAAAAAAAAACTGTTTTTAATGGGAGCTTTATTTTGTTTTTTAAGGCTGTTAAAAACCAGCTTAAAAGTAGTCCACATGTTTTATGTGTCATTTATAGTGTCAAAAATTTAAGACTAGGTTCAAGAGTCCCCCCACCCTTTTAAGTTTTTTCTTTGGTTTTTTTTATCTAAAATCTGGTCAAAGTAAACTTTTTTAGTCTCCATTTTTTGTATTTTTGGTTATTTAAAAACAACCAATATTTTTTCCAAATCCCCATTATCAGAAACAAGACCCCTTAATTTTGTTTTTTTGCCCCCTTCCATTTTTTTTGAATACAAATCCACAACTGAGGCAAGAAATCTAAATATGTTTTATACCCCATTATTTTTTTAAAATTAAAAAGCTTTATTTGGTGGCTTTATTCCTTAAGTTCCGCGCCTTTTTTAGCCACTTTGTTTTCCATCTAAAAGCCCTCCCCTGGTGCCAAAAACTACCATTTTTCAAATTGGCCATTTTAGTTGCTTTTTATTTTGAAATTTCCAAAGGGTTATCCTTTTGGCCCTTTTGTAAGAAACTTTCAATAAAGATAAGCTTTAAGGACCATAAGGCTTTGTTTTTTTTTTTTTTCTCCCTTAGGAAATCCCTGCCGGGTGCCCTTTTAAAATCAGCCAAAAGGTTTTTGACCATATGCTTGATTTATATGCAATTTTATAGGCCCAATAGGCTTTGTAATTTTAGCTTTTTTTCTGGCTTTATTTTGCTATGGTTAACCTAAATTTGGCTTATTTTGTGTTTAGCTTAAGCTTTATTAAGGTGGTCAGAAATTATGTTTTAACTTTATCTTAAGTTTTTGCATTTGCCATTTGCCTTTTATTTTTTTTTTCCCTTTTAAATAAATCTATCCTAGCAGTTTTTTTTTTTGCCTTCATTAAGCCTTAGCCATAAAAAGAAAAAAATTAAGCTAAAACTGCTGCCCCCGGTTTTGTGCCCCCTTTTCCCAAGCATATTATTTTAGATAGGAGTATCAAAAATTAGTTGTAAGTTATATATAAAAATGGTTTTTTAATTTAACAAAATGAGATTTATTTTGTTTTTAAAAAAAAAAAATAAAGTTAAATGTAGCAACCCAAAAAAAAGGGAGTCAGTAGGAAACTACGAACCCCCCTGACCTCCAGTTTCGCAATAGCCAATTATACGAGTTTTAAAACCAAGTGCTCCCAATAGCATCCCATTCCAAAGTTGTTTACATTTTCTCTTAAGTCCCAAATAGTATATAATAGCCTTTATTGTCCCTTTTAAGCAGCTATCAACCCCAAAAAAGGGCTTATTCCAGCTTAAATTTATAACTTTAAAAAAATTATTCCCACTTTCTATTTTTTATTTCTTGAATTAAGCAAAAAAACCCTTTTAAGTCTAAATTTCACTCTATTATTATTGAGAATTTTTTCCATTTTAAGTTTATTTACCTATTTTTAATGAATTGGTTTTTTCTTTAAATCCCTGTTTTTTTATTTAATTAATAATAAAAATTTAAAAATAAAAAATCAAAAAAAAATAATTTTTTTCTTTTTCAAGAAAATTATTTATTATTATCCACATAAGTTAAAATCTAGGCAAAAATAAGAAAAAACTTTCCCGTAAGGTATAAATTTATTTGTAAAATTTTCGATTTTTTAAAGAGACGGAAATTCAAACCCCCGTTCTCTTTATTTTTTCTCGAGTTTTTTTTTGAACATCAATTGTTAAACTCCATTTTTTCTCCCCGTTCCCAAAGTCCCTTTCTTTATTCTATTAACTTTTTTTAGTCAATTACTTTATTTTTAGGAAAAGGTAAAAAAAATTCACCCTTAGAAATTTAAATATTTATTCAAGTTTTAAAAGTTTTTAAGTTGTTGACCCTATTAAAAAAGCTTCCCGTTCCCTTTCCCCTCGTTTCTTTTAATTAATAGTTATTGCCTTATTTTTTTCCCCGTAGTATATTTATAGAAATCCAATTTTCCAAATCTTGTTTCCTATTCAAAAACTTCAAAAAATTACCCAAACAGAAACCTCTCCAATTTTTTTCCAATTCCGCTCACCTCTCGTTGGAACCCACGACCCGGGAATATCATATCCTATACCCTACTTTTCCCGTTCTATTGATTTTTTTTTAAGCTTATCCTTATTTTGATAAATATATTATAAATATAATAATCTAAAAAGATAAAAAAATCTATATAATAATATTAACTATTATATATATATATATATATTTTATTATATATTATTATATATATAAAAAGGTGTAGTTTAAATCTAATCAGTCAAACACTATCCTGAAATAAGGTACTCATAAAGGCTATTCTTGGAAGTGATGTGAAGCAGCATTCACAACACTTGTAGTCAATAAAGAATTTGTTCTTCCACTTGATATGTGCAGTAAGATACCATGGGCCCTCTCCAGAATTAATCAGATAATTGCCTAGCCGTGCCCAAAGAGTAATACAAGATGATTCTTGATTACATTTGGTAAATCTGAATTATTTCTATATTGAGAAACATAATTTAAACTATATGGAATGAGTTAGGATCCATATCCATGGTTTAAGGGTATCTAGAACAAAAGGATGATGATTAAAGCAAGAAATAAACTAACCATTAATAAGCTGAGATTGTTCTTGAAACTATTATCTTAAGTATTTCTAATTTAAAGGTAATTGTGTGTGTTTGCTAGACGTTGCCAATTATCAGTATATATGCAAGCCTGCTACTCCGACTCCAAAGTGGGAGCTGTTGGAATATGGTAGTCGGTTCCGTAAGTTATACGTTAGAAATACGTGAGCCTATTGGCGCCACACGCGTTAAATACATAGAGTATGTTTTACTTCACGAAAATATTTAAATAGTCGTTATTTACCGTTAATTGTTTAATAAGTATGATGAATATTTAAATAGTAAAACCAAGGGACTAAAAACGAACAAAACCCGAACCCGTGGGTGGCCTATTGTAGCCGACACCCACAAGGATTCAAAAGGGGTGTTTGGTTCATTTATGGGAAAAGAGAAAGGGGGAAAGGGAAACTTTGGTTTCCTTATCCTACAAGAATTGGGGTAGGGTAATATGCATATATAAACACATACCCCTCACCTTATTCTTCATTTATTGATTCACAAATCAAATCCCTAAACCCTTAAATTGATTCGGTGCTCCTCTCTTTTCCAAAACCTTAACCGAAACCCTAAATTATCAATTTAGGATTTTCGGTTCCTTTTGTCCCTCAAATTCTATAAAAACACCACAAGGGTTTTCGGTACTTCTTGATCTCCTAACCATTCAAGATCTACAAACAGTGTATTATCGTGTTTTTCCTAGCTCGGCAAAACCACAAACCCTAACTAGGGTTTTGTTTTTTTTGGTATTCGGTTTAAACTGAATTTGGTGATTCGGTTATTTAGTTTTTGGTAAAAACCCTAATTAGGGTTTTACTTGGTTTTCGATTACAAGAAGCTCACATGGTGCGTTTGGTAATTGATTCAATACACGTGGTGTTTGGTTCGTGATGCAGACTAGCAATCAACTCGTACTCGGTTGACGTGTTTGTGTGAGAGCAACTGTAGAGGTAGTAATTTAACTGCTAAACTCGTTTCAAGTTCAAGATCAAGAGGTAAGTAATTATTTACTTTTAATGTTATAATTATTTACTTTATTAAGTGTTAATCTTTGTGTCATAACTAGATCCATTCTGCTGCGTACTCGTAGCTAAACTGGTTACCTAGTTTGTTAAATCCCAACAACAAGGAGCTAGGAAATACAAACAAATTATATGTACATACAAGAGGTGATTGGGTCAAAAATCCAATCAATCCAATTTAGGTTAAAATTCTTGCTCCTATGGGTGATCCAAAAGTGCGAAAGCACTTTAATCTCTTCAAAAAGCATATCTTTCCTTGGAGGTTTTAGATCAAAGAACAAGCGATTCTGATATCTCCAAAGAACCCAAGTGGTTGTGTGGACCACAACATCGAAACACGACTTTGCTTGATTGTTAAAAGGAACATTGTCAGACCAAGTAACAAGGTCAAGTAGGATTTGGGGGTAATCTGATAAACCCCACCATATACGAACACCTTTCCACAAGTCAGCAGCTATGGGGCACTCTAAGAATAGATGTTGGGCTGTTTCGAGATTAACATTACACATTGGACACCTAGTGGAGTCAAGAATCTAATCCGCATAGTTCCCACCCCCCCCCCCCCGAATATTGATCTTGATGGGTAAGAGACGATTTCATCTCACCTTGTTGCCGAGCGTGTTTAGGAGAGAAGTATCAATTAGGTTCCTCATTGAAGACACAATATATTGCTTTGAAGAGCTGAAAGAAAATTCCCAGACATCATGATCTGTTGTGGGTGCATAACTAGCAAGCAGGTGAAGAAGCCCATTGAGTTGACTTAACTCTGGCCCGTTTCTAACATCTCTCATCCAGGCCCAATGATAAGATGTTAACCCGTCAACTAATTAGTATCTTTCGAAGATTAAACATTGTTTAGATGTCTCCAAAGCATATAATCTTGGGAACAAAGTACGAAAATCATTGCCTCTCAGCCAACAATCTTCCCAGAATTTAGTTGACGATCCGTTACCTATCTTTTTAACAAATAGAGAACAAAAATCAATGTTAGCACAAGAAAGATGGTTTCCAAGTTTAGCCATAGACTTCCAGGGGCTGATGAAAGTACTTGAGGTACTTGGCAGCGGGATACCATAGGATGCAAAATTTCCATGCATACCATGAATAGAGATAATAATGATCTTCCAAAATGAATCGTTCTCAATGTGAAACCGCCAAAACCACTTGAGTAACAAGGCCAAATTAGAGGCTTGAAGGCTTACAATCCCAAGTCCACCAACACTAGAGGAAGAGCACACTTTGTTCCAAGCGATCCAAGACAACTTGTTACAATCTAGCGTCCCACCCCAAAAGAAGTTTCGTCTAAGATTCTCAAGATAAGTAATTACACTTTTAGGAGCTTTAAAAAGCGAGAAGTAGTAGATGCCTAAAGCACCAAGAACCGACTTAAGGAGAGTTAGCCTACCACCATATGAAAGGGTTTTGGATTTCCATGAAGTTAGTCTATTGTGGAATTTATAGATAATGGGTTTCTAATGACAAGCTTTACGCATATTGGCACCAATGGGCAATCCGAGATAAATAAATGGAAGGTTGGAAGGTTCACAATTGAGATTTGATGCAAGAGTAGTGGTTTCATCAAAATTAACTCCAATGCCATAAAACTTACTTTTAGTGAAGTTTACTTTTAAACTGGAAGCCAAGTTGAAACACCTTAAGATTCAACAAAGGTTCTTTGCATTCTCAAGAGACCATTTGCCCATAATAAGTGCATCATCCGCAAATTGGAGATGAGAAACATCAACTTTATTGTAACCTACTTTAACACCTTCGAATAATTGCTTAGACTTTGCTTCTTGAAGGGTAACATGAAGGGCTTCGACCACGATGATAAAAAAAAAGGGACAAAGGGCCACCTTATCGTAATCCTTTTTTAATTTTAAACTCACATGTCAGGGAACCATTGACAAGAACCGATCCATAAGCGGATGAAAGACAACCATGAATACAATTCCTTCATTTAAGACTAAAAACCATGAATGAAAAAACGCTCCCTCTTTTTTATAGCCCAAGCAATCGTTTCATTGACTATAAGAGGACCATCTATTATTTTTCGACCATTAACGTACGCCGTTTAAACCTCGCTAACAACCGACCGAACTACTTTTTGTAGACGATTTGCAAGAACCTTTGCAATAACTTTATATTGGAAACCGATGAGACTAATGGGTCTATAGTCTTTGATGTGAAGAGGGTCATTTAATTTTGGAACCAATGCAATAAATAAAGAATTGCATCCTTTTGGAATGAAGCTATCCGATTCAAAACGCATGACCTTGTTGAAGAAATCCAACCCGATAGTATTCCAATGATGTTTGATGAATTTAAAGGTAAAAGCATCCAGACCCGAAGCTTTACTACCACCACATTCCCACACGGCTAACTTAATCTCTTGACAAGAAAATGGTGAGTCCAGCATATTACAATCTGAAGGTGAAAGGGTTTTGAACCTAAAGCTAATGAAAAGGGGACGCTGAGTCTGAGATTTTAGGATTTTGTTTTTATGAAAGTTAAAGATGAAAGACTTGACCAAAGTAGGATCCGAAACCCACGTGCCATCGATGTAAATACCATGAATCCTTGATCTGGAAAACTTTTTGTTAATGAACCCATGAAATAATTTAGAATTTTCATCCCCTTTAATGGACCACTTAACTTTTGCTTTTTAAGCATGGTTAAGATTTTTGACGTGTTCCAAGTCTTCTAGTTGTTTGGGGATCGAGAGACGCTTGACAATATCGTCATCCTTGAGGATTCCATTTTCAGCCATGGTATCAAGCAAGTTTAAGTTTGATTTTAAGTTGCCAATAAGTGTTTCATCATTGGAAGCAACTGATTTTCTCCAGCTACGAATGGATTTTTTCAATTTCTGAAGTTTGATTTTTAAGGTGTTGGCCGGGTGAAGTGACAAGGTGGGGGATTCAACTACACTAGGCCATGACTGAGACAATATTGGAGGAAAGTCACCATTCAAGAGCCATGAGTTAAAAAATTTAAATGGTATTGACCCATAGTCACATGAATGAGATTTCAACACAAGAGGACAATGATAAAAAAGATCTCGGGGTAAGGCGGTAAGTTGAGCATTAGGCCATTTGGAAACAAAGTGGTGATAAACAAGAATACGGTCTAATTTTCTCTACTTAGTCCCAAACTTGTTCATTCTTGTAAACTTTCTGCCACCCATCGGAAGATCAACTAAACCGGAGTCAATAATGAATTCGTTGAAAAGTTTAGCACTACTTTTGCAAAACAAGGATCCTAATCTTTCAGATTGGTAACATACTACATTAAAGTCATCGAGTACAATGGACATACCTTGAAAGTTAACGATCAGAGCAATAAGTTTGTCCCAAAGAACATATTTCTTAGTGCTATCTTGAGGGGCGCAAACAATGACCATAAGTGCTAATATGTTGAAAAATTTTCACTCCCCATATATTGCAATGAATCCTTCATGTGTATCAATGACTTTATGATGGATGAACAACGAACTGTCCCATATTTCAACAATACCACCCGAGTTACCAATGGCCTTTTTAGTAGCAAAACCGTAATTTTGTCTACCCCAAAGAGAATCAATAAGCGAAGTGTCAACTTTATCACTTTTTGACTCTTGATTCCCAATAAAGTTCAAGTTATTATCTAAGCAAAGTCTCTTAACCAGTTTCCTTTTTGGAGTGGTTCCAACTCCGTTAATGTTTATGGATCCGATAATCATTAAGGCACAATGGTATCTCCAATTACTTCATTGACTTCTTTTTCTCTACCTTCCATCGAGTAGCCAATAGCTATGCCAACTTCAATAGTTTTAAGTATTTCATGATCAAGGGTGGAGTGATTGGGTGGGAATGTGGTGGTGCTAGTGGATAGTCTGCGGTTACAACGAAGGATGCAAGAGTCGTCATTTAAAGTCGAAGTGTTTTCTGTATTTTGGGATGATGAGGTTTTGGTGCTTGGAACAGAGGATGTTTTATGAAGGGAAGGTTTCCTAGAATGTTTGGTGGATTTAGTTTTGGTGATGCAAGGGTTAATTCCATTAATAGATTTAATTAATTTAAGGGATGTAAACTTGGGTTTTTTTCTTGTAATGTTTGGTGGATTTAGTGGGTTCAAACTGGAATGGGAGTTGTTGTTAGTGGGCTGAATAAGAGCAGGGCAAGTTGAGTGTAGTTTTTGTTGGTTGGGCTTAGATGTTAGAATGGGCTCACATGAGTTGGTAACAAAATAAGGGATGGTAATAGGGCATGAATTGAAACACTTTATTGGAGATTGAATGGGAGGCGTGAGGCCTAGAGAAGTCAGAGGTATAGGGTCAATATATCTGGTCCTACGTAATTCTAAGGAAATAATAGTAGCAGCAAGAGAGTCTACTGAATCAACATCTTTTCCCATTGGTGACTTATCCTCAAAAAAGGAGTTTGAGACAAAACAATTGGATTCGTCCATGCTACAACACCCTAAATTAGTTGTTGGTTGACTTTTTTCATTTGACCAAATTTTGAAATTCTCACATGTGTTGCCTGACAGAATCCGTACAGCGGGGACTTCTGAGCTTGCTGGAATATTGCAGTTATCATCGTATTCTTCCCCTGGTATCCAACCCCCACCATTGTGTAAAATGTCATCTTCTTCCTCTTGTATGGGGGAAATGTCACAGTTTGAGACATCATCATTATAAAGATCTTCATCTTCCACCGTGTCAGATTTGGTGGTTGGAACATCGTCATTGATGGACCGGTCTTCATTGTCCGAGGACAATATATCTTCATTTAATTTTTGGAGTTTCTCTCGTTGCCAAATTTCATCACATTCACCAACTAATTCTCGTACTCTAACACATACATGATTTCCATCAATAGTGACAGGAAGATTATGTTGAATAATCTCTATGCATTTAGTTCTAACACAAACTTTACCAGCCATCTGGTTTATGTTCTGTGGGTTGCACTTTTTAGGAAAAATAACTTCACCCCATTCACCGGCAATGCGAGTGAAGGCCGCCTCATGCCAAGCATGAGGTGGTAGCCCCTCTATTGAGAGCCAAACCAGACGGTTGTTTAGACGAAAGTCATTTTCCCATTTGTTGAGGTTTTTGAAGCAAGATTTGAATGGAGAATTTAAAATAATGGGTTCTAAGTGGGTGTCAGGTTAAGTTTCGATAAGAACACGTAAGCCACCTAAATACTTGATTTTGGCAGCCGGAATGTTGTTTACCTCACATATGGAATCAAGGTTTGGGAAGGTATCAATTATGGCAAGTTCACCAATAAGAGAGTGTGTGAGGGAATTGATGATGTCTAGGCATGGGTGAATGATTAGAGGTGTGGGGGGAGGTAGTGGTAAATGGGTTTTGTTTATTATAGCGTTAAGAAATGATTTTCCTATTGCTTTGGTGAAGGATGTGGTGGTTGGTATGCATGCAGGTTTGGTGATGTTTTGAGCTTGTTTATGGTTGGTATGGCTTTTGATGGGTTGGTTGGTATGACCTTTGATGGGTGTTTTGTTTCTTTGGTATCTAGCCACATTAGCTTGTAGTTTGAGCTTGCCAAAAGATAAGGTATTGAGGGATGCTTTGAGTTGTTTTGGGTTTTGGACATTTGAGAATCTAGAAAATCCAAAGGGGTTTCCTTTGATAGTTTTCTTTTTTGCCAGGTAGACATCCTTAATCCGCCTCACTTGAGCGAATGATTTCCATAAGACCGTTTCGTTGCAACCTTCGGGGGATGTTGGTGAAGAAGAATGACGTAGTAAGCTCCTGATTGATGGACTTCCGGCTGCTCTTTCTGGTAACGAATGTCCAACCTTCTCCTGCATCTTCATGGTGGTTGTAATTGTCTCTCTCCATTGACTGCTGGGAGAGAAAGTCAACAAATTCTGCTGATGCTATTCTCACATCGGTGAAGAACGGTAACTTTGTGGGTTTATTAGATGACGCATTAGTTTTTCTTATCGATGAAGAATGGTAAACTTTATGGGTTTATTAGATATGCATTTATTTTTCTTTTAGATATGTTATGTGTTAGACAATGAAAACCATGTCGGAGATATGTATTATTGATACGGTATTTATAATATAACTTATAACATACTAGAAACCCTAATAGACCTAACCCACAATCGGACTTGGGCCATATCTATCATCTAATACTCCCTGCAGTCCGAATGAAGTAGTAAACTAGAAAAGAAAAAAAAACATTAACATAATAAAAGCATAACTTGTTGGAGAGGATAAAAGCGGCTTATGACGGCCGACGGTTTTGATAATGGAGACGGAGAGGTTTGACGGAGTGGTATAGAAGTGATGGCTTGATGAGCGACTAGGTCTCAAGATCATACCTGCTCATGATACAATGTTAGACAATGAAAACCTTGTCGGAGATATGTATTATTGATACATTATTTATAATGTAACATAGAACGTACTAGAAACCCTAATGAACCCAACCCACAATCGGGCTTAGGCTATATCTATCATCTAATGCCCTGAACATTTGAACATGTTAACTGGTAAACCATATGCATATTTTTAGGAAAGTGGGTTTGATTTTTACAACTTTTTGGGATGGAATGAAGTGAAATGAAATGATCGGTTTATGTTTGTATACAAGCAAAAGAACCCGCGCGTTGCGGCGGAGCTAATTTTTTCCCGAATAATTTTTTTTTTACGTTTCGGGGGGTTTTTTTTGGGCGATGCGTTATGGCGGGGCTAATTTTTAATATTTTCTTTTTTTGTATGATTCGGCGAAAAAAAATTTGCGTTGGGACGGGCTAATTTTTTCCCGAATATTTTCTTTTTTTGGGACGATTTTGTAAATTTTTTTACGGGAATTTTTGTGTAAGAAAATCGTAAATAGTTAAAAGGTGAGGGTCTGTTTTCTATTTATTTATTTTTTACTTTGGGCCAGATTTTAGGCTATTTTTTGGGTTTTTTTTAGGCTAATTTTTTCCCGGATATTTGCTTTTTTTGTACGATTCGGGAAAAAAAAATTTGCGTTGGGACCGGTTAATTTTTTCCCGAATATTTTCTTTTTTTGGAACGGTTCGATATCTTTTTTTTTTTGGGCCGATGAATGTAAAAAAGTTGTGAACAATAAAAACTTGACGTGTTTTTTTTTTTAATTTTTT
>BQNB010148999.1:0-16227 GCA_026074375.1 Tanacetum coccineum | reverse complement strand
CATATATATATATATATATATATATATATATATATATATATATATATATATATATATATATATATAGCGAAATTTGATGCCTATTTCGACTTTATAAATAAAACCTATGAAATAATCCAAACACTCCTTTATTCTATTTCGCTTAACCGAGTGTGTCGAAAAATATATATTAGTTTATATATTTTGGCAACAATCATGAGGTCATCATGTATGCATGAAAAATCATTTTTAGAATGTATTAACAATGCGAGAAAACATTTTTATGATGTTCCTAATCGTGAGAAATTTTTCAAAAATGAAATCGGGGTTGTGTATAATTCGACGTTTCCAAACACGCTCAATAATGCAAAATCTATATCTACGGGAGGCATATTAGTTATACATATTATAATTCTAGTCCTAATTATGCAAAAACACAAGGAAAATTAAAAATCCCTAATTTTTGATTTTGTGCTAAATCGAGCCCCAGACACAAATTAAAAGAGGAATCTATGAAAATAATTACAATTGTTGTTGTTAATGATGAAATAGGTGTTATCCCTTTATGATTTGATCTTAATTTTGAGTTTGGAAGATGATTTTTGTATTTTTGGTGTGGGTTGGTTCGTCACGTAGCAGATAAGGGGGTGTTTATTTTTTATGAAAAATAAAAGGAATTAAGGGTGTTTGTCTAAAATAGCTGGCGGTCCCATATCAATATGGGACCGACTTTGTTAGATATGGGACCGGCCAAAGATATAGGACCGGCATATGATGGTTTTTTTGGGTTTTGGTTTTTGACGAATTTTACGCAAGAGTGACATTTTAATTTGTATTTCGCGAATTAAAAATACTTAAATATTTCGGAAGAAATAATTAAGTTGACAGGATTTATCTAAACAAATTTAATAGTAACAAGACTATTAAAAGAGAAAAGACGTTTACGAGATTTGTTCCATCATTCCTAGACCTAGACGTAATTAATTAAACGGTTCACGTTTAAGCGGTTTAGTGAGGATATCGACGATGTCGTATTCGGACGAGGCTTTTTCGATAGAAATGTTTCCTTTTTGAACATTATCGTAAAGGAAATGATGACGGATTTTGATGTGTTTTCTACGCGAGTGTTGCACGGGGATTTTGCTTAAGTCGATGGCGCTTTTGTTGTCGCACATAATCAGAATGTCACCGAGGTGGATGTCGTAGTCGATAAGAGCTTGTTTCATCCATAGTGCTTGTTGACATGCCTTTTTGGCGCTTACATATTCGGATTTGGTAGTGGAGATATCAAGAGCGATTTGCTTCTTCGAAAACCAAGATTATTAGGAATACGAAAGTATCGGTCACTTCCATAATTATTGTATGACGGGCTTGTAGTATAATTGTTAGAACTTAAGTAAGCTAGTAAGGCCCAAGGCCCATGGTAAGCCCATCAAGATTACTATGGCCGACCATAGACTAAGTATTTATACCCCTCTCTATGCCTTGGAGAGGGTTGGTTGTTCACTTTTCTTAATCTAATTTTGTTCATTTTCCTTTCTCTCTCTAGAAGTGTTCATCCCTCCTTTATCTCTCTAGTTCTTCATTCTTTGGTGTGTAAGATTAGATAATCTATATTCTACAATTGGTATCAAGAGCCATGGGGTGATATAGTTTGGTGTTGTGTGCGTTTGTTTACTTGGTTTTTGTGCGTGTTTTTTGTTAGAACCATATACAAAAGATTTCATCTTTTGTGTGTTCTAATACCATAAGGTTCATTACTTTCTTGTTTATCTATCATAGTATGGGCTTGGATTAAAAGCATAACTTTCAAAACATCACAAATATTCATTTTTTAGTATTTTTGGTTCAAACTAGTTTTTGAGTCCATAATCTTGATCCGAATTTTTTTTGTGTTAAAATCATAAAGTTTGTGTTTTTAAGGTTCTAATAGTCTTATAATAGCAAGAAGTACAAGTGATTTCAAGTAAAAATGTCAAAAATCGTGTTTTTAAGTGATTTGAAGTGTTTGAAGACGGCTTTTTATACACACTGTTTGAATTCGGTGATTTATACGTATTGAATTTGGTGATTTATACGTTGTTGGTTTCAGCGATTTATACGTATGTGGTTCAGAGATTTATACGTGTATGGTTTCAGCGATTTATACGTGTGTGGTTTCAGCGATTTATACGTCACATAAATCCAGCGAGTTATACATTTCATAAATCCAGCGATTTATACCATAGTTAAATCCAGCGATTTATACATCCAGCGATTAATACCTACACCAAATCCTGCGATTTATACCTGTTTTCAAACGGCGATTTATACGTCTTTCTTAGGGTGATTTATACTCGTACCTTGGAAGATTTATATAGCCTTGGAGATTTATATGGTTTTTCAATGATCTATAAAATCTCGCGAAGTACTTTCTCAGTTTTATCAAGAATAGTAAAATCATATGTAATCTTAAATCTCATTCACTTAACACAAACATCAATTTATCACAGCAACCTCTTATCACTAAACGATCAAAAGGTTATATTTTCTCATCAAATTGAAATGGATTCTATTATTCCACTTGAATAAAAGAATACTCTTGCTAAGTACATGATACTCTCTGGTGTTGACAATCGTCCACCAATGTTGGACAAGGACTTATATGATTCTTGGAAAAGTCGAATGGAACTTTACATGCAAAATAGAGAGCATGAGAGAATGATACTTGAATCAGTTGAAAATGGTCTACTCGTTTGGCCTATTGTTGAAGAGAATGGAGTGGCCAGAACAAAGAAATACGTTAAATTATCTGCTGCTGAGAAAATCCAAGCTGATTGTGATATGAAAGCAACCAATATCATTCTTTAAGGTCTTTCAGCTGATATCTATTCACTTGTGAATCATCACAGAGTTGCTAAAGATTTATGGGAGAGAGTTCAATTACTGATGTAAGGTACCTCTTTAACTAAGCAGGAGAGAGAGATAGAGTGTAAACTGTATGATGCATTTGATAAGTTTACTCACATCAAGGGGGAATCACTTCATAAGTATTAATTGAGATTCACTCAGCTGATTAATGACATGAACATTTACAACATGAAAATGGAGCAATTTCAAGTTAATACCAAGTTCTTAAACAGTCTTCCACCAGAATGGAGTAAATTTTTGATAGATGTCAAGCTCGTGAAGGATTTGCATACTACCAACTTTGATCAGCTTCATGCATATCTTGAACAACACGAACTCCATGCAAATGAAATCCGTCTTCTGTGTGAATGCATCTAGATTCCCACTTCATTTATGGTAATTCTTGCAGGATGACCGCCACCTACTTCTAACACTTTTCAGGTCTCGTCTACAACCATCTCAGCTTTCACATAGTTTTTCACCATCTCAATATGGATCAATTCATCCCACTCAACATTACTCATCAAGTTATCCATCACAACTTCAATTCAATCATTCATCAGTTCAATCATCATATCCATATCAGTCTCACATGAATCATCAAATCTCATCTATTCCACAAATTGCTTATCAATCACCTTAAGTTTCTACACAACCAATGACTGAGTCGCCTCTTGTAGACTCAGGTTTTGTTGTTCATGTTTTCTCTCCAGGAGATGATCCAATTGCTTGTCTCAACCAAGCAATGGCTTTTCTAAGAGCTTTAGCTTCCTCAAGGTTCCCTTCAACTAATAATCAACTTAGAACCTTATTAAATCCAAGAAACCAGGCCACTATTCAAGATAACAGGGTCACAGTGCAACAAGTTTCGGGGAGACAAGGTCAAAGTTATTCTGGTACTGGGTATAAAAGTAATGCTACTAGTTCTGGGGGAAACAATGCGAGCGGACAGACAAGGGTTGTTAAATGCTACAAGTGTCAAGGTGAAGGACATATGGCTAGGCAATGCACTCAGCCTAAGCGACCAAGGAATGCAGCATAGTATAAGGATAAAGCAATGTTAGCTAAAGCTCAGGAAGCTGGACAAATTTTGGATGAAGAGCAACTCGCATTTCTTTCAGATACGGGGGTTCAGATGGTCAAGATGTTCAGACAATCATTCCAAACAATGTTGCTTTTTAAACTGAGGATCTTGATACTTATGATTATGACTGTGATGATATCTCGAATGCAAAAGCGGTTCTCATGGCCAACATTTCCAACTATGGTTCTGAAGTTATCTCAGAGGTATCCCATTCTAAAACCAATCTTAATGATATGGAAATTCAAAGTGTGCTTGCAATGCAGGATTTTGAACAATCACCAGTTGTGAATTTTTACAGATAATGAGATACATAGTGATAGCAATATCATTCCATACTCTTAATATTTGCAAGAATCACAACAGGCAAATGTTTAAGATACAAATTTACAGGCACAACAAGATTCAATGATATTATCTATGATAGAACAAATGTCAGAACAAATGATTAATCATGTAAATAACTGGGAAAAGGCTAATAAGAAACAAAATAATGAATCAGTAACCGTTGAGCTAGAGAGATATAAAGAACGAGTCAAAACCTTTGAACAACGTCTTAACATAGATTTAATTAGTCATGAAAAAATGATTGATTCTCAAATGGATGATATGATTAAGGAGAAGATTGCACTGAAAGAACAAGTTGACTCACTTGAGCAAAATCTTTCTAAACAAATCAAAGAAAAGGAATGTTTATTGCAAACATTCACAGTTTTCAAAAGTGAATCTAAAGAAAAGGAAGATAAATATATGGAAAACAAAATTGATTTGGAAAAGAAGATAAAGGAACTTGAAAATATTTTTTTAAAGTGGGTGAATCTGCTTAAACAGTGCACATGTTAACTAAGCCACAAGCTTTCTATGATAATATACACAAACAAGCTCTAGGTTATCAAAATCCATCTCACCTTAAGAAAGCTCAGCATATTTAACCAACCTTGTATGATGGTATTGTTATGTCTGATAAACATGTTGCTATGCCTGTGATTGATGATGAGGAAACATTGATTTTGGAAGAAGAGAGTCGATAAAAAATGTTTGAAAAAGAAAAGGATCCAGAGGTTATTAAACAAAACATTTCTCATAAACCTATTGATTATGAAAAATTAAATAGACTAACTGAAGATTTTAGGAAACGCTTTACTCCACAACAAGAATTGTCAGCTGAACAAGCTTTCTGGTTGTGTATGTCCAATCCTACCAGTAAACCTTCTTATGCATTACCTGTCAAAATCGAAGCTCCTAAGGAACTTCCTAAGATAAGCTTGGTGAATAAAAGCCTTAAAAAGCTTAAATTCCACCTTGCTAAATTTGACAATGTGGTGAAGATAAGGACTACACCTAATGCTCGTACAGAAGGTGAATGGGGGTTTAAACATACGAAAGCTGTCTTTAACAATGAAATTATTCCATTTCAAAAATCTTTAAAAGACATCTTCAATATGTTTGATAGAGATCTTCTAAATAAAATAATGGAAGTACAAACAGTTTTTGACCAAATGGACGCTACTGTTCAACAGTCTTCCGTTGACAAACAATGTTTGAAAATTGCTAAAAAGGAATTACTTTTGGAAAATGATCGACTCTTACAACAAATCATGTCTCAAGCTTTCTTTTAAACTTTGGATGAATTCGTATGTCTCTAGTAGAGATTAACTAGTCAATATGGATGGAAATAGTTAAAGAATCTTGTAATCTGAGGCCGGGGGAGCTTTTGAAATCACAAAATACGTTAATAATCTTTTGAAAAGTCCTCCACAACTTGAAAAACCTTGTATTTCCACTTAGAATGCTCAATACAACAGACCGAAGGAAAGTTTTTCAAAAACGTGAATCTTGTGATAATCAAAATGCTCTTGAAATTCCAGAATTTTAAAAAAATAATGATTTGAAAGCTCAGCTTCAAGATAAAGACAGTACCATTTGTAAGTTGAAGAATATTATAAAATCATTGAGAGAAAAGTCCAAGGAAGAGAATGTCGATTATGATTATTGTGAAATAGAGACTAAAAATGTGGAACTGGAGAATAGTGTGGCAAAATTGCTTTCGGAAAACGAGCGTCTTTGTAATGAAATTAATCATGTTAAACAGGATTTTAAAGAGCAGTTTGACTCAATTAAAAAGACACGTGTTCATTCCAAAGAAAAGAGTGACTCTTTAATTGATAAAATTAACTAAAATCCTGCAAAGAATGAGGATTTTAAAAGGTCCAAAATTCAAAAATGTTTTTGTGATCAAATCATTCCAAAAACGATTTACAAAAGAGATTAAAAAAGGAAAATAAATTGTTGATATGCTGACAACAAACACATCTGCCCACACTATCGTTCCAGCATGTTTCAAGCTAGATTTAGAACCCTTAGCTCTTAGGTTATTGCAAAATAGGGAAATGCACATAGAATAACTTAAGAATACTCAAGAACAAGATGATATTCTTTGGGGAATAGTCGAACAAGCTAAAGCAAAACAACCTTTAGATAAAGAGTTAAACTTTACCTGTAAGAATGCCCAATACGAATTCCAGGACTAACTTGTATATTGTTCAGATAACGGCTTTAATGCGATTAAACTTAGTGCGAAAAAGGTTGCTGTCACACCCAAAAACAATGTCAAGAAAGTTAGGTTTGCTGAACCTCTCAAATCCTCAAGCAACATTAAATAGGTAGAGTCATCTACAACATCAGATTCTAACACACCTGTGTTGTCTCCTACAGGATTGAAGTGTTCTACTAGTAATTGCGGATCAAAGCCTACATGTAATAAAAAGAATGATAGGATCTCGCGAATAACAAGTAGGAACATGAAGAATAAAGTAGAAGTCCAACCTAGGAAAGTTAATAAAAAGAATAGTGTTGTTAAACCTATTTGTGATGTTGATGTTAAGCATTCACTAAATGCGAATTCTAAACCTATTTATGCTAATTGTAAGAAATCTCTGTTTGATGGTGTTCATGATAAGTGTCTTCTTGATTTTGTTGAAAATGTGAATAGCCTTGCTAAATCTGCTAAGAAACATAAAAAAACAAAGTATTTGGAAACCTACGGGTCATGTATTCACTGAAGTAGGACTTAAGTGGAAACCAACAAGAAAAACTTTCACTATAGTTGGTAACTCGTGCCCATTAACTAGGATCACTTCAGCTACCGTAGTGCCTTATAAGAAAACCACTTCCCACTCAGTTGAAACACAAAAACCAGAGCTTAAAGTCTACAGCAGGAAACCCAAAAATGTTAAAAATGTAGGTTCGAGTAAAAAAGCTAAGATTGCAGAGTCTAAAAATGCTAACTACTCGAAACCCAATCATACTTGGGGATCCAATGCTACAGATATTCCATCATATTCTTCTCTTGTCATGATAGGTTGTCCAGATTGTTCTCTGGTATCTAGACTCCAGATGTTCGAAACACATGACAGGGAATCACTCTCAGCTCATAAACTTTGTTAGTAAATTTCTGGGTACAATTAGATTCAGGAACGACCATATTGCAAGGATTATGAGGTATGGTGACTATCAGCTGGGAAATGTGACTATCTTAAGGGTATACTACGTTGAGGGGCTTGGACATAACTTGTTTTCTATTGGTCAATTTTGCGATAAGGATCTTGAAGTCGCATTTCGAAAAAACACTTGCTTTATTCGTAATTTAGAAGGTGTTGATCTACTTTCTGGATCCCGTGACATAAATTTGTACATAATTTCTCTTGACGACATGCTCAAAACATCTCCGATCTGTCTTCTATCCAAAGCATCAAAGACTAAGAGCTGGTTATGGCATCGTCGGTTATCACATCTTAACTTTGGTACTATTAATAAGCTAGCTAAAGACGGTCTTGCATGAGGCATTCCAAGACTTAAATTTTAGAAAGATCATTTGTGTTCTGCATGTGCGTTAGGAAAAGGAAATAAATCCTCCCATCAACCCAAAGCTAAAGACACTAACCAAGAGAAGCTATATCTTTTGCATATGGATTTGTGTGGCCCGATGCGTGTGGCGAGTATTAACGGGAAAAGGTATATCTTAGTGATTGTTGATGATTACTCAAGATTTACTTGGGTCAGATTTTTGAGAACAAAAGATAAAGCTCTCGAGGCCATCATTAAATGCATCAAAAATATTCAAGTTTGTTTGAATGCCACCGTCCGTAATGTTCGAACAGATAATGAAACCGAATTTGTCAATCAGACACTTCGTGAATTTTATGAAAATGTTGGCATCTCACATCAAACATATGTTGCCCATACTCCTCAACAGAACGGCGTTGTCGAAAGGAGAAACCAAACTCTTATAGAAGTTGCTCGTACAATGTTAAAATTTTCTAAAGCTCCATTATTTTTATGGGCCGAAGCAATCAACACAGCCTGTTACACCAAAAACCGTTCAATAATCCGCCGTCGATACAACAAAACTCCATATGATCTTATGCAAGATAAGAAACCAGATTTATTATTCTTTCATGTATTTGGTGCACTATGTTATCCTACCAATGATAATGACGACCTGGGTAAATTAGATGCAAAAGCTGACATTGGTATTTTCGTTGGTTATACGCCCGCAAAGAAAGCGTTCAGAATCTACAACAAAAGAACCTAGAAAATTATTGAAACAATTCATGTGACATTTGATGAGCTGACGGCTATGGCTTCTAAACAATTCAGTTCAGGACCGGGCTTCATTATATGACTCCTACAACATCCAGTTCAGGACTCGTTCCAAACACTGTTTCTCAACAACCTTGTATTCCACCAAACAGAGATGATTGGGATCACTTGTTTCAACTTATGTTCGATGAATACTTCATTCCTCCATCAAATGTTGTTTCTTAAGTTCAAGAAGCTGTTGCTCCAAGAGCTGTAGATTTAGCCGATTCTCTTGTGTCAACTTCCATTGACCAGGATGCTCCATCATCAAGTACTCCATCAACATAAGAACAAGAACAATCCCCAAACATTTCTCAAGGTTTTGAAGAATCACCAAAAACACCAATCTTTCATGATGATCCACTTAATGAATCTCCTCATGAAGAATCAACTCCTTAAGGATTATCATCGAATGTAAGACAAACCCACACTCCATTTGAACACCTTGGTAAATGAACTAAGGATCATCCTATAGCAAACGTGACCGGAGATCCTTCTCGTTCTATTTCTATGAGAAAGCAGCTCCAAACTAACGCCATGTGGTGTTTCTTTGATGCCTTCCTAACTTCTCTAGAACCAAATAACTTCAAACAAGCAATGACCGAACCATCATGGATCGATGTAATGCAAGAAGAAATTCATGAATTTGAAAGGCTATAAGTTTGGGAATTGGTGCCGTGTCCAGATAAATTGTTATTGATCAAACTTAATGTAGGTCTTTAGATCATTCGATTAACACAAGAACACACAAGATTAGACTTTAAATTGACTTGTATTAAAGAAAAACAAAGAACAATGGTGTGGCAACAAAACACACAAAAATGAAACTCTAAATATCTAAGTTGCTAACCTAAAAATGAAGAAAAAAAATGGCTTTATATAGCCTCTCTAGGGCCTTGGCCTTTGGGCTATGATGGGCTTTTTCATTAATGGCCCATTTACATAATATTACACGCTTAAATGAGCTAGACTTTTGTCTTATATCTTCGAGTGACCGAAGCTTCTTTGTTCGGGTCCATTTATGTGATCCTAACAATCTCCCCCTAGATGAGGTCATGAGAAGTTGTTTGAAGCTCACTCGTGCTTGTCTCTTTAGCTCGTTGTTGATAGCGTACTTCACTTGTTCTGCTTTGGTAATTCAATCTTTAACACCTTGATCATGATCTTCAAAACTTGATGTGATGACTTGATCTTGATCTTTGACTTGTTTAAGCTTTACTTCTCTGAATTACTTTGTGATCTTCTTTCACTTTGACTTTGCCATACGCTGATCTTTAGTCTCACATGCTCATATCTGTTGGAATCTGGAAAGCTTTGATGATGTATCTTCTTCTAATCTCCATAACGTTTAGCATTTGAAGAAGACATTGATTTTCAGAGATTGTGCGGAAGCTTTGTATGTAAACTTTCTTGATTTCTTCAGATATGTGAGTAAGGATATGAGCATGTCTTGCATCGGATACTTTGAGTCGTCATTCGCTATGATAGAACAATTTAGTCACCAACAAAAACATTTTGTTATGTAAAATCCACTTAATGTGTTCTAGAAAAACATTTTGTGAACACACAAAGGTTTTATATTTTGAAGGGACCGAGTATAGACGATACTCAATCTGGTCGGTTACATTAACCTCTGATTCCGTGAGGATCAATGATTACAGTATGAATACTGCACCTGTGATCAGATAGATTCATTAAAAGAACCTTCTTGACAGGTTTTCCGGCACGTGACAAGCTAGTTCCTCTAATACCTAAGTATCAGATTCCCTAATGTTCGCCGTTCTCTAGACCAGATGTCCGAAGACTAACACACTATAAGTATTTCTACTAATAGAATGGTAAAGAGTGAGTCAGTACAGTTACTATCTGCTGACTATACCGTACAATTCCTTTTTCAGCGTTTTACTTCTTAATACAATTAAGTACCGTAGAAGGCCTGTGGCAAAAATGATTTGAAAAACATTCGATGTGCTTATAAAATTTGTTTGGGGCACAAACGAAAGTTTAAATCAGAATGCTTCTGATGATGTTTTGAAATATATCCCGAAAGATATGAAGTGCCTTGGGAAATCCAAACTTGTACAAGTACATTTATGGAAATCCACTTCACTAGTGGGCGCAGTCCGAAGACCAGGCATGAGCATTCATACGAATACCCTGGTGGTACAACATCTCTTTCCTCAGCATTCCTTAAGATCACTTTCACGAACATGAAACAAAAGATTCTTTGTCAGTTATCAAGATACATGTGTATAACACAATTATATTTTGAAGGGACCGAGTATAGACGATACTCAATCTGATCGGTTACATTAACCTCTGATTCCGTGAGGATCAATGATTACAGTATGAATACTGCACCTGTGATCAGATAGATTCATTAAAAGAACCTTCTTGACAGGTTTTCCGGTGTGACAAGCTAGGTCCTCTAATACCTAAGTATCAGATTCCCTAATGTTCGCCGTTCTCTAGACCAGATGTCCGAAGACTATTTTGATCTAGGATATGACCTAAAAATGTTATCAATCTCCCCCTCAAAAGTTATGAGGTGTGGAGGTGAAATAGCACAAATAATCAAGGGAGCAATTGAAACAAGGGGACCTTTGAGAATAACCCAGAAAGGGAGTGATTTACTTTGCAATCTGTCTTGTAAACTTGTAGCGGTTGGTAGTGTCAATCATTTTTACATAGATCAGCACAAGACGTGCTTTTTGACTGCATAAACAGTTTAGAATTACTGAAGTATCCCCCCATTAAATGACCCGTGTCAAAGTTTGGGTATTTGGTTACCCGACATGTTTGATAAAACAAGTTTGGTGATTGAGGAAAATGGTTTCGGGGCTTAGACAAATTCTTGTCTAATAAAGGAAATAAATGCACTGAAAAAAACGTACACTAAAATCTCTGGGCTAAGGACGGGTTTACAGTCTGAAATAACTGCAAAGCCATTTAGCTAAAAAAAAAAAAATTTAAATTTAAAATATACACAAATGAGACAATGCTTTCTAGCATCAAAAATACCAGATATCCCCTTGGAACCAGCCTTTCGTCACTAAGTTTGCAAAATCAGGGAAACCTAGAGATCTTAGAAATTTGGAACTAGAAAAACTAACGTCGGGGTAGTTCTAAAGGCTCAATCAATGGGTTCCAACTATCCATTGTTAAAGGACAGTTATCATACAACTCATAATGTTCGTCCAGTGGGTTTCCATAGGGCTACTTACACTAACAACAATCTTTTCCATTGGTCTCCAAGCTGTATTAGTAGTGTTCACATTATGATTTTGGTGCTTTCCAAAATCCTTGCTTAGTATTGATTCACCACTATGTTTTGCATGGGGGGTTTGGTATTCACAAGACTTCAAAGAACGATTCCACAAAATCTGATTATGATAAAAACAACAATTCAACTTCATATTGTGATCTGCTTGCTCTCCCTCGCATTCACACATTTTATTGGGCAAGTTACGATGGTTTCGAGTGTGGGATTTTGGCTTTGGTTTGCGAGATTCAGTGGCTGGTTTTGGTTCTTTGTAGGACAAAATTCACAGGACCTTTAGGCTTTTTGTTTTGTTGCACTGGTGGTTTCTGTGTGGGTCTTATTGAAGTCCGGGGAGGTTCTTGAAAAAGTAACTTGCTTTCTCTCTTCTTCTTTAGGCAAACGGGGTTGGTTTCACCCAATTGCGCTTTTTGGAGGTGGAATGTACTTTTGAACTTTTGGTATACATCCCGGAAGGCCAAGTACTTTGGGTTTCCTCAGAAGGCTGTTGATCCACCACTCTTTTTGCCACTCAACTCATTTTTAAGTTTGGCAAATCTAAGCAGTTATAAGGCAATAATCTATTCAGTTGTTCGCAGTCGTGAGTGAGTATTCCCTTTGACAGTTCATACATACCGTCTTTTGAGGAACTTCACGTTTTCTTACCTTAAGGCATCTAGATGATCATAAGGGAGGTAATTGTATCTTTCAACTGAATTCTGGTCAGGTTTCTTGTGCCTGTTGGTCCGTAAACTCTTTCAGTGGAACCCACATTTCATACATCTTCATTTTTGATGTTGACTGAGCATATCTAAAATTCCAATGATAGTGGTGTCTTTGACTTTGTAGCCGATCTTTAAACTTATTTATTTCAAAAATAGCATTGGGAGGCACTAGAATGTGTCTATGCACTGTTTATCGTTTTGAAAATTTAAGTTGTAAAATCAATATGGGTCTTTTGTAAATGAGAGTTAACGTTTCTTAGATTCAATGACCATCTTTTGTTGTTTTAAACTTAGCTTAAGTTCAAGAAAACTTTGTGTGTTCCTTATCGCATTTGCGATCTAAGATCTTCGCAATGGCAATTCGATCTAGGGGCACAACTTAATAGAGGAAAGCACAATAAGAGCAGGATATCTTTTTCTAAACCATTCCGCAATTAAGCAGTAGTCATTTTTTGATTAAATGATTTTTCTTCTCTGGGTCAGGTTCTTGTTATTCAAGAACACATTGTTATACTCGCCTCTAATTCTATCAAATCTGTTTTCAATATTCTTTACCTCTTTGAAAAATTGTGATCATTTTATGCAGCTTGGGATATGTTTTTTGTATTGTCGTTTAAAATGGTTACAAGTTGTTTGTTCAACAAAATGTTTTGCATAAATCAAAAACACCCCATTCGGAAAACTATAGAGGGTTTTTGTGTTGTTCGTTCATTTATGTTACCTTCAAATTTGATGAAAAAAACAGCATTAACTTTTTTGAAGACTGGCCAGATCCTTGCCTTTGGAGGTCGGACTTTTATGAACGAAAGGAGTAGACAGGTTGTTGGTTGGTTTATTAGGCTTGACTAGCAATTTTCTTTGGCAGAAAGAAAGCCAAATACACTTTGATCTTCCAGATAGATCCTTTGAGGAAATAATCGTGGCATTTTAAAGCTTGTTCATAGGAGAAACCGTTTGCGCGTCTAACATCTGTCCTGGTTTTTTCACTCATCTGTTTCATGCTAATCCACTTGGGGTGTACCAAGACATCTTCAACTATTCCCATATACTATAGGGGTGGTGAGTGGGGGATGCAAAAGGGTATCAGCATCATTACAAAACAGGTTGAGCATGCTTGGGCATATATCCTAGACTTGGGGTTAAGGGTACTAGGGAGGGTCCTTGTGTAAAGTACAGCGGTTGCGGGGCTTTTCAGGTTTCTTAGTAAGCAATAGGGGAATAGTGTGTGTGGGCATGTTAAATCTTTGCAAATATCTCTTGCAACCTTTGTTAGCATTCTTTAAACTATATCTATTTTTCATTAGATTAAATATTGCTAGATTCATTTTTCTCTGATAAAATCTTTTTCCTTTTCAGATTGTAAAAAATGCTATTGATTTTCTTTTCCTGAAAAGGAGTGGATTAAGCAAATCGTTTTCTTGCACAAGTTCAGAGTTTAAGCTTATTACGATGTATCACTTGGGCTTTGTTCTGTTTACTTTGTTTTCAAGATCAAGTTTGTCCTTGTGGGGTATTCTTGACGATATATTTCTTGCTGCATTTGAAGAAGCTCTTATTTAAGGTCTCGATTTTCCAAATACATTTGTCTTGGTTAACCTTAGCATGTCCGTCTAGTTGGGTTTTGCAGTCAGTTAAACTTGGAGTCAGTTAAGTTGGCAAAATCATAGAAACTTTATCAGATGCGTCATGCACGATACCTCAGTTGGAAATTTTAGGGCTTCGGTTGTTCAAGAGTAGTTAATGATGATACGGGGATCGTATTGTCCATCTTATCAGTCTCAGCATCGGGAAGTCCAAATTGTTCTTCCTGGTTGCATTCTCCTGGGGGACTCAATATGATAATCCACAGTATCAAAGTTTGATTGTCATTGGAGTGTACACCTCATTGACTTGGTACTGTCTGGTGGCACTGTGGTTGGCATGAGACAAGTTGGCCATGGAAAAGCGGCAGCAGGCCATTGGGGCCATCATCCAGTCTGAGTCATTATCTGCATCCTAATTGATTGGACTTGAAAAAAATGTTTGTTGTAGTACAATTGCCAGAGGTTGATCATATGTTTCTTATTTGTGCCTATTGAATAACGTTGTTTTATAAGTGATATGATCTTAAGTGATTGTTGATTGATGACTTGGTGTGAGGTTTATGATTTTCGGGTGTAAATTTGAAAAGTAAAAATGCTGTTTCGGAGGGCCTAAAATTGACTCCGAATGCCAAAAAATGGACTGGGCTCTTTTTATCAGGTAAGAGTCTTGACCGTTGGGGCCTTTTCCGAGGCTGGATCACCCTATTACCCCCTATTAATTAATTAAATATATAACTCCTATAATAAAAAAAATTTCCGGGAAACAATCCGACACATAAATTTTTTTTGCGGCAAATACAAGCAAAACGCAAACTTTAGCTTGATGTCAAAAACGCAATGAATTGTCAAAACGCAACAAAGTTTTGTCAAAAATTGCAATGGATTGTCAAAACGCAAACAAAGGTTTTGTCATAAAACGCATGGATTGTTGTCATAAACGCACTGAATATGATATCTTCCTCAAAAAGCAATGAAATTTTTTCTTCAAAACGCAATGAAAATTTTTCTCAAAAATGCAATAATGGAACACTTGGAAGCAAAACGCAATGGACTTTTCTTGTCAAAACGCAATGCTTGAAAAATTTTGGCAGCGTAGCGTTTTAGTCAAAACGCAATAGAAATCTTCAAAACGCAACCTGTATGCTCAAAACGCAATCTGTATGCTCAAAACGCAACATTGATATTCTAAAACGCAAATGAATATTCTCAAAACGCAATATGATAGAATAAAACAAAAAAACGCAACACTGCTAGCTTTTTTTTCTAATCCACTTCGAACCCAAAACACAAACAAACCACGTCTCTTTTTTGATTAATTCGAACGAAAGGATGAACAATAAAAATCACGAAATGAATTTTTTCTTAATTTTCGAATCTAACATTAACCCTTTTTTTTTTTAAATTCGGTTCAAAACCACATCAAACATTCATTTTGGCTTGATTACCATTTGTAGGTCTCTTTAGATCAGTCGATAAACAAGAAAAAAAACACACAAGATTAGACTTTAAAATTGGACTTTGTATTAAAGAAAAACAAAGAACATGGTGATAGTGTGTGGCAACAAAACACACAAAAAATGAAACTCTAAAATATCTAAGTTTGCTAAAACCAAAAATTGTAAGTAAAAAAAATGTGCTTTATATAGCCTTCTCTAGGATCCTTGGCCTTTGGGCTATAATGGGCTTTTTCTTTAAATGGGCCCATTTCACATTCATTAATGGCCCATTTACATAATATTACACGCTTAAATGAGCTAGACTTTTGTCTTATATCTTCGAGTGACCGAAGCTTCTTTTATCGGGTCCATTTATGTGATCCTAACACTTAAATGGATTTATAAGGCCAAGACAGATAAATTTGGCGGGGTACTAAAGAATAAGGCTAGATTAGTTGCTCAAGGATTCAGGCAAGAAAATGGAATCGATTTCGAGGAATCATTTGCACCGGTTGCTAGAATTGAGGCCATCTGTATCTTCATAGCAAATGTCGCTCACAAGAATAAGATGATTTTTCAAATGGATGTCAAAACGGCATTCTTAAATGGCGAGCTTAAAGAAGAGGTCTACGTT
>BQNB010148998.1:0-10898 GCA_026074375.1 Tanacetum coccineum | reverse complement strand
TAATATAACTATTATTTATTATTATTATTATTTTATTATAATAATAATAATTATTATATTTCAATAATAATAATAATAATAATATTAATATTATATTTTTTTTATTAATGTTATTATTATCAATATTATATTATCATTATTTTATTAATATTAAGTTATTAATATTATTATTATCAAATTATATTTTTAATAATCTGTTGATGTTTTCTTCTATTACATTATGTTACGAGTCAACTAAATACATTGACATATTTTCATTAATTACAATTTCAACACCTTATATTTTCAACACATTTTAATTTTTTGAATTACAATTTACTTTTACAATTTCTTAAAAAACATTTGCGAACCAAAAAGCCCTCAGTGAACTCCTGCCAACAAATTATGATTACCAAAATAGATAACTCCATGTCCCAACGCATGTAGTATGTGTTTCGTGCTTAGGATCATTCGGTGAAGATTTAGGCTCAAAATGTATAGATAATGAGTTTGCTGTTATCCTACTTTGCATGAAAATACTCACATGAACTCGTCGACCGCCAATACTCTAATAAGTTGTCTTTCACCCAGAGTTGTTAGTATGTTCAAGGGTTAAACGTATGGGAAAATTCTCAAAAGAGACCATGTGCCATATGTGTTAACACTCTAACTCAAAAAACATTTTTGAGCCAAAATAGCCCAGGGCGACTTGACAACTAAACAACTTAAGAAGAATTTGACAAGTGTTTATTTTTTTATTATTTAAATACAAGTCTCCCTCGAGCAACATGACGGCTTAAGAATATTTTGTACTTGCCTAGTAAAAATAAGGCATACTAAGTATAAGTCGCCCAGCTACCAAGTCGCCCTGAGCTATTTTGGTTCAAAAATATTATTTGAGTTATAGAATGCTAACACCTTAGGTGTTTAAACTCTTTTAAGAATTTTCCTTAAATGTGTCTTCAAATGATTCAAACCTCTAAAATAATCTCATATTTCTTACACTAAGAATTTGTGTCTCTCCATATATAGATATGCTACAAGAAAAGAAAAAAAAAGGCCTCCGTATATAGATATGCTACAAGAAAAGAAAAAAAAAAGGTAAGTAGTAAGAAAAAATAAAGGTTTCTAAATCTTAAGTCTAAGCCATTTCTATTTTATAGGCCGAAGAAAAAAAAGGCTTATTATATAATAGTAAGTAAGTAAAATGGTTAACTTTAGAATTAGACAACCCAGTCGAAAGCTTAGAGGAATAGAGGTGAACATTTCGGGTTATTTTAAAAATCAAACCGGTTTTAGTCAATCGGTTTTGACTAAAACCGGTTCGGTTAAAAACCGGTTTTTCATATTGAAAATGCTTAACCGGTTCGGTTAGTCAACCGGTTTAACCGGTTTTTATGTAACCGATTCGGTTAGTCAACCGGTTTAACCGGTTTTTATGTAACCGATTCGGTTGAAAACCGGGTTTAACCGGTTTACAAACCGGTCCGGTTAATTTTTCTTAAACCGGTTAAGAAATCGCCGGTTCAGCTTGAGGGAAACCGGTTTCAAAAAAACTAATTTCGGTTTTTTTCTCGGTTCGATTTATGAACCAGTTTTTTTTACACCTCTATAGAGGAATACTCTTTTATCGGAGCCAATAAGTCAAACTAAAAAGTGATTATTGCAAAGTAACCATTTACACTAGTTAGCATTGACGTTTATCAATATTTTTAACAGGTTATACCTTAGGTTACATGTAATCGTGATCACCAGAGGACCAAGGACATCTCTGTCAAATCAAATTTCTCTCCTTACAACAACTTCATGACTAAATGTACTCCACTTACATAAATTAAATCACTCACACAAGTCTTCAACGACTCGGTATGAAATATGACCGTCTTACTTTTTTTTGTTGAGGACCACAACTAGAGGTGAGTAATGGGTGAGAATCGTTTACCTTGGTGGTCGACCGAGACAAGGACCCACCCATTACGACCAGTCTTATACCTGAAAATCATAGGGCCCGTTTGGTTTGTAGGTGGGTTTAGGATTTGGATTTTAAATTTGGATTAAGATTTAGATTTGGATTTGGATTTGTGTTAAAAGTTGTTTGTTTTGTGTATGGGTATGAGTATTAAAATTATATTTTATTATTACTTTCCATTCCGGACGTATCATTCTTGGTTTTTGATTGCTGGCTTTGACACTATGGTGGAAAATGCATGGAACGCTTTTTCCCATTCGGACTCTAATAGTCTGATTAGATTCAAGAAAAAGCTTCAAGATTTGAAGAAGATTATCCGTACCTGGATTAAAGATAAGAAGTCTCATCATAATGGTGTTCTTAATACTATTAAAGAAGATTTGATTCGTATTGATAAAAATCTAGATAGTGGGGTTTGTTCTGATGAGACTTTGTCAAATAGGAGGGATTTAATGCATAGACTTCATGTTCTTAAACAGTTGGAAGTAAATGATTTTGCTCAGAAAGCTAAAATTAAATGGGCTATAGAAGGCGATGAAAATACGAAGTTCTTCCATGGAATTATTAACAAGAGACGTTCGCAATTGTCTATTCGTGGTGTTTTTGTAGACGGAGATTGGCGTACTGATTCGGAGGATGTTAAAGAAGTGTTTAAAGAACATTTTGCCACTAGATTTAAGCAGCCTGTTCATGATCATCTTAAGCTTAATTTCTCATATCCTAATCGTTTATCCAATGGCCAAGTCGAAGATCTTGATCGATGTGTGTCCAGAGATGAGATTCGTGTGGCAGTTTGGGATTGTGGAGAAAACAAGTCACCAGGTCCGGATGGTTACACATTCGAATTCTTCAAAAGATATTGGAATTTCATCGGCCCTGATTTTTGTTTAGCTGATGAATGTTTTTTTAGTAGTGGCTGTTTCCCGAAGGGTAGTAATGCGTCATTCATTGCTTTAATTCCGAAAGTAATGGATGCTATGTTCGTCACTGACTTTAGGCCGATAAGCTTGATCGGAAGCATGTATAAAGTGGTTACAAAAATCCTTGCCAATCGCTTGACAACGGTTATTTCGGATCTCGTCTCCGACTCCCAATCAGCCTTTATAGCCAATAGGCAAATTTTAGGTGGTCCATTTATCTTGAATGAGTTATTATCTTGGTGTAAGAGGAAAAAGAAGCAGGCTTTGATTTTTAAAGTCGACTTTGCTAAGGCCTACGATTCTGTTCGCTGGGATTACCTTCTTGATGTTTTGCACGCTTTTGGTTTCGGTCTGAATTGGTGTAAGTGGATTCGTGGCATCTTTAGTTCCGTTATGGCTTCAATCTTGATTAATGGGAGTCCTTCATCCGAATTTCCTTTCTTTTGCGGGTTAAAACAAGGTGATCCTTTGGCGCCTTATTTATTCATTCTCATTATGGAGTCACTTCACATTTCTTTTTCTAGAGCTGTCAGTGATGGATTTTTCAAAGGGATCGATATTCAAGGTTCGACGTCTATCTCTCATCTTTTTTACGCTGATGATGCCGTTTTTATTGGGGAATGGTCTGAAGCTAATTTGGTTAACATGGTCAGAATCCTCAAATGTTTCTATTTAGCTTCGGGCCTTAAAATTAATTTAATTAAGAGTCAACTGTTGGGTGTCGGCGTTCCTCGGTATATTGTTCATCAGGGTGCCTCGTTAGTAGGGTGCGCTGTTTTGCAAACTCCATTTAAGTACCTTGGAATATCGGTTGGAAATCAGATGTCTCGTAAATCTGCATGGGAAAATACGATCCAGAAGCTTCATTCTTGGTTATCCAAATGGAAGGTTAAAACTTTGTCCGTGGGTGGTAGATTGACACTTCTTAAATCGGTTCTTGGTTCTTCCCCTCTTTACAATATGTTGATTTACAAAGTCCCTAAAGGTGTTTTACATGATATGGAATCGATTCGTAGTAAGTTTTTCAATGGAGCTGATTTGTCGGAGAGGAAAATTACTTGGGTCGCATGGGATAGAGTTTTGGCTTCTAAGAAAAATGGTGGTCTCGGTGTGTCCAGTTTCCATGCGCTCAATAGAGCCTTACTTCTTAAGTGGGTGTGGCGGTTTATCTCGCAAGATGGGTCTATCTGGTCTCGCGTTATTAGAGCTATATACGGGACTTCGATTGATCTTCATTCGAAAAAATATACTTCAAATTGGTGTTCTATTCTTCGTGAAGTCCATGTTTTGTCCTCGAAAGGTTTCGACTTTGTGTCCCGATGTAAGAAACGTGTTGGGAATGGCTGCAACACCCGGTTCTGGCTGGATATTTGGGTTCTGGATTGTCCTCTTAGTATCAGGTTCCCTCGAATCTTTGCTCTCGAGATAGACAAAGAAGTTTCTGTTTCTGTTAAAATGGGAGCTAATTCTATAGTTGATTCTTTTCGTCGTCCGATTCGTGATGGTGTTGAGCGTCAACAGTGGGGGGATTTATCTTCGATTCTTGATACGATATCTCTTTCTTCTGCCAATGACAGGTGGAGCTGCGATGTAAATGGTGACGGTATGTTTCGAGTTAAAGATATTAGGTCCTCTTTAGATGATATTTTTCTTCCTTCTTCGGCTTTAGCTACGAGATGGGTGAAGTATATCCCGATCAAGATCAATATCTTCATATGGCGTGCTCGTCTTGATCGTCTTCCTACTAGATCTAATCTTGCTAATCGTGGGGTTGTTTTAGATTCTCTTCTTTGTCCAATTTGTGGTTCGGTTCCAGAGGATGCTTCCCATTTCTTATTCCAATGTGGATTGTCTAAGCTTGTTTTTCGTAAGATTTACCGGTGGTGGGATCTTGTTCCGAATGATATGTCGTCCTTTTCCGATTGGGATGTTTGGTTCTCCGGCATTCGTTTGCCGTGTAAGCTTAAGCTTATCTTGGAAGGAGTGTTCTATGTAGCTTGGTGGCATATTTAGAGGTTTAGGAACCAGTCTATCTTCGCCGAGACCCCTCCGAGACGTTCGGTGCTTTTCGATGATATTGTTTCCCGTGCTTTTGATTGGTGCGTTAGTAGATGTAATAGCTCTTTTTCTTGGGATAGTTGGTTGAAAAACCCGAACTTAATCTCTTTGTAATTTCTTTCTAGCTTTTTGCTAGGTTCTATTTAATTTGCCATTCAAAAAAAAAAGATTAGATTTATTGACTTAATTATCAATTGTAAATGAAATATTATACTATATTGATTTCGAAAAACTAGTTAAAGATTTCATATAAAAACTTTAAAAAAAATAAATTTTAATATAAACAATTTTTTGAAAGATAACTTTGATAAAAATGCTTTATCTTAAAGTTTCGCTTTAGGCCTCCGAAAATGTTGAGCCGCTCTTGGGTTTACCAAACTTTAAGTTTTGCCTTTTGGTTTTAACTTTTACTTGTTTGGTTTAGTCATGATTTTTAACTTCATTGCTACTTAATATATGTCGATCAAATAAGTCATATTTAAAACGTTCGTAAAACTTTTGATAGTTTTAAAAAGGTTAAATATCTATTTGTTTTTGTTAACTTTGCTTTATAGGGCGGACTCAAACTTTTAGTCATTTGGTACACAAATTTTTTTACCTGTATATAAAAATAAAAAAGTACAAAGAATCCTCATCAATTTTTTAACAAAGTCAAAGCTCCTCGACTGGATTCACAATCAAATGATAGACACAAAAGCAGCTTAAGCAAGTTCTGCTATTACATAACACAAAAGAACTTTGTTGCATATAAATCCATAAACGTGACACAACCTAGTCTATAATCTGGTTTCAAGAACGGTGTTATCTGGTCAAAATCTTGAAAACACAAGAAAAAGGTGAGTCTGTTCAAACAAGTTGTTCTTAAAGATGATCCAAATCTTCATAGAAAGTTAAGAAGCACCTAGGGCCGTTCTAACTATTTTCTGCTACCTTGGGCAAGGACGTCTTCGATGCCCTATATGTGACGATAGAAAAAGAATACAAAATAATTTGTAAACAAGCACGTATAAATAATTGTAGTGATTTTGCCTTCGAATCGAATCTTTTATATAATAAAAGAATTACATCATTTTAAATCGATTTCGCCAAAACAATCTTAGTGAGGAAAAGAAAAAGGGGACAATCACGTATGCTCAATTTATGACCCATGCAAAATCCGAGCATCGTTATTGGCTAACTGAATGTAAAAAATTTAAAATATTGTCAATACTTTTATAAATTTAAACGAAAACACATAAACATATAAGTGTAAATTTTGTAAAAATAAAAATTATTAAAAAAATGAAACAATTAATAAAGTTTAATGTTGAATTTAAAATAATATATATGGGAGTTTAGTGTCAATTTATAAGATTTTATGGTTTTTTTTATAAATATACATTTAAACAGAATGAGCCCCTCAAAATTTATACTTTTAGAATTTGTATTTTAAAATCTTCTTATTTTTATAACATGTGTATGCACGAGATTATAAATATCAAAATAAAAGCTTGTGCTAATACGTTATCACGTATCTATATGACTAACATTCAACTAAAATTATACTTCACTTATTTTGTAAGCTTAAAATAAAAAACCAAGTATTACAAATATTCAAATTAATGTAAAATATAATAAGGTAAATGCAATTAGAAAGAAAGAAATATAAATGTCATATATGTGGTTGAAGCCATTGTGTAAATTCGTAAAGTTGCGACATTTTTCCCCGTACATTACCGAAACTAAAAATAGAAGTATAAGCTGAAACACGAAAATTAAACCCCATAAAAATGTAAATATGAAATCGAAATAAGAGGTACCCCACAAATAACCTTGAAACTTGCAATATGACCAATTTTTTTATATATTTCTTTTTCTTTTAGCAAAAGACTATACTATGTAATAATAATTATTATAAGGGAATTGATTTGTACACTTTAAAAATTGATTGGGACACTCTCATCTGTGCATTACATAGTTGTATCAGAGTTCACACAGTGCTTTATCTGCTTGTACAATGAGTGTCCCAATCAAAATTAAAAGTGTGCAAATCACCTCCCTTATTATAAGGGTTTTTCTAACTTGTGCTCTAGGGGCATAAGATAAAAAGTCAAAAAAGTACAAAAGTACACAGGGACCCACAAGAAAGTATAAAAAAGTACACAGAGACTTACGAAATTCGTGAATCCCTGTGTACTTTTTTTGTACTTTCCTATAGGTACATGCCTTTTTATCTTGTGCCCCTAAAACACAAGTTAGAAAAACCCTTATTATAATGTTAGTAACTGTTTGTTTCTCTCTCATAGAGTCTTTTTTTCTCCATCTCATTTTTCTCAATCACAGACAACACTAGAGCATCAAATAAAATCTATTCACAACACCATGAAAATGATGCCCGTGTTCGTTGGATGCCCTGAGCCGTCGCCCACACCGCCCATAGCCAGGGCCGGCCCCTGGATGGCACCAACTATAAGCCATGCTTTTGTAAGTACATGTTTTACGTTAATAAATAACTTTGCAATTGGCGGATAACATCAGGGACTATTCTCGTAACTTGATAACTCAAAGGATAATTCACGAACATGAAGAACCAATTACTTAAAATCTGTGTTGGAGTAATTTTTTTAAGAAAAAATAAAAAAAAAGTAGTTAACGGTTGTTACTTAACGACCGTTGGTACTGTTCATTCTACTATTCACCCACTCTATAATTACTGTTCATCAATGTTTGTTTTGTCCCAGAGCTTAACGATTGTTATCTGCACTAACGCCCCCTACTTTTTTGTTATATGCGAGGATGTAACATGCGCTTCGCCACGGAGCACGAAGGACTAACGCTGCAACATACCGATAACCCCCAGGGCTATTTTCGTAAATTGCTAAAAGAATAAAAAATAATTAAGTTAATGGTCGTTACTTAACGTTCGATAAGTAACGACCGACCCCAAGGACTATTTTCGTAAATTGTTAAAAAAATTAAGCTAACGGTCGTTACTTAACATTCGTTAAGTAATGTTAAGTGATGATCGTCAGTACTATACATGGGCCGGTAAATGGGCAGGTGGTTTGCGGGTTGGTTAAACCAACGAGTTTGGTCAGTTTTCCGCTAATTGTTAGTTTACTATAATGGTATGATACATTATTACTCTATATCCTATAAAGCATTATATACATATACTATAGGGGGTTGAAACGACGTAGTGTCTTCCCCCTTGCTACAGTGCTTTTTTTTGGGCTTTTTTGGTTTACACTTTGGGCCAGTTTATTGGGCTCCCACTTTGGGCCGGCCCAATTGATTTTTTTAAAATATTGTTGGCACAAAATAGAGGAAAAAAATATTACATAAATACCTATTTATTCAGATAAAAAATACATGCGAAAATATTTTCGATACCTAATAACTTTAAAATAATCGACAGGGTCACAAACGTACAACTTTATATTGCATTAAACGGTGTCGTTTTACACCACTAAAAACCATAAGCCCAAACATATAACACATATTTACCCAAATCCCATAAAATTATATTAAAAAAGAAGACCCATATAGCAAAAAAAATAAACCTTTAAACGTGAGGCCCAACATCTAAGCCCATATAAAAAACAAACTATTAAACATGAGACCGAAAAAAGAAATTCGCACAAAAAAAACAATAAAAATAGAAAAAAAAAATTAACGCCCCAAAACAACGCGCGAGACATAAACTCATATAAGTAAAAAAAACAAACTATTAAACATGATACCGAAAAAACAAACCCGCACTATTAAACATAAGACCGAAAAAATAAACTCGCAGAAAATACAATAAAAAAATATGTCCCGCAGTAACACGCGATTGTCATTTAAGGCACACGTAATCTCATAAAATTATATTAAAAAAACCCCGTATAGCAAAAAAACCCTTTAAACATGAGGCCCAGCACATAAGCCCATATAAGAAAAAAAAACTATTAAACATGAGACCGAAAAATACACCCGCACAAAATTTAAAATAAAAAAAAATAAAATTAATACCTCGAAACAACGTGCGAAAAATTAACGCTCCGCAGCAACGTGCGGGGTAATCATGCTTGTTAACTCTATATCCTATAAAGAATTACAAATGATGACAAATTTGAGTGTCCGTTGGTATTAGCCCAAATTTGAGTGTCCTTTGGTAGTAACCCAATATTGTAGCCGAATAATGTAGTTAGTGTCATTTTGGTAGTAGCCCAATAAGATAGCCCAAAACATTATGTTAGAAGAAAATATTTTCATTGGTTAAACAGTTAGCCTAAAAACGAGTTAGAAAAAAAAAACTTTCAAAATATACTTTTAACCGACATGATAATTTTTAAAAACACACTAAAGTTTATTGCTAAAAAATCAATGAAAGCACGAATTGAGTACACCCTCATTTACCAATACTTAATGATTCAACTATCAATTTTAAACTATACTATGGAACATGGCCCAAGAAGACAAAATAGGAAGCAATTTCTTAGTGAGTTAATGTTGGTCTAATACAGTGGCCTTTTTGCGAAAGGCTAAAGAATTCGTTCAGCCCCTTTTTGTTCGTTATTTGTTTATATATTTTTCTCCTTATATATTCTATTTGTATCTTTACACAAGTTCTATATTATCTAATGAGTTAACGCTAAAAAAATTTTATCTACATGACTTTAATGTAAACAAAACTTAATAAACCCCTTTATGAATTTAATGTAAAAAATATTTAATAAACCCTTCAAAAAAAACATTAAAAAAAATTGTATTAAATTACACGGGACATCCTAAAGAGCATTACAGAAAATGAAAAATTAAGTAAGCCCAATAAGTAAGCCCAAATGTTTTAGTAAAGTGTAGATCTGGATTTGTGAAGGCCTTTTACATAGGTGAGGCTTAATAATGAAACTTAAATACTATTTTAAGAGAGAATATGAGAACAAAAGAGTTATGAGTATTTTCTATGCAAAATCATGAATCAAATATTTATATTAAGTTTTATATCATAATGTATTATGTATAGATGTAATATATATACTTGCATATTATATAGAGATTTGGAGGCTCTTACAATTTGCAAAGTCATGCGTGATAGCACAACTCACACCTTTGTATCTGAATAAATGATTCGAGAATAAAAAAGAAAAAATTAACGGATAAACACACGACGTATCTGATTATAGGGGTGTTGATCGGTTCGGTTATCGGGTTGTTCTGTTAGTTCGGTTCGGTTAAATTTTTTTTGAGTCAAACCGAAAATCGAATTGAACCGAACTAGAATTTAACCGAACCGAACCGAACCGAAAATCAAATTTAAATTTGGTTTGATTTTTCGAGTTGACTAAAATAACCCAAATTAAACCATTTATTTAAAAAAATAATTAGTTACATAGATATTTAGAAAGAAAAAAAATCAAGCATAAAAAGTGTTTTTTATTTTAAGATAAAATTTTAGTGGTCTTATATATATAAATAATATATAAATATAAATATATAAAAAATATATATTTAAAAGAATTCGGTTTGCGGTTCAAATTGTCAAAATCATATCCAACCCGGAAATCGAATTTGTAGTCCGGTTCAGTTCACTTTCGGTTTTCGATTTGTTCGAATTTTTTTTGCTCAGCCCAACTGACGTAAGATTGTTAATGAATGAGATCAAAGAATTACCAATCCAATAGGCTTCATCCTAATTAGTACGGAGTATATATATACTATACACAAATTAAGTAAGCCCAATAAGTAAGTTCAAAACATCAGTTGTTATGTCCCAATTTGAGCCAGATCAATTGTTTAATTTGATTGGTTTATCCTGATGAAATAGATTACGATTTGGTGCCAAATATCTGATTTTGAAAAAAAATGACATAACAAAATAAGTAAATAACAAATTTGTAAGATTTTATTTAGTGTTTGGCTGTTGAATATTTTTTTCTTAACTAAAATGTTAATGCCTTAACTTTATTGAAACGTGATAAATACAAGTAACTCTTGCGCGTTTCGACTCA
>BQNB010148997.1:0-10564 GCA_026074375.1 Tanacetum coccineum | reverse complement strand
AAAAAAAAAAAAATAAGCCAAAAACATAACAAAAAAAGCAAAAAAAGAAAATCACAAAAAAGAAAAAAAGAAGCAAACAAAAAAAGCCCTCAAAGATATCAATAAAAAAAAAAAAAAAAAAAAAAAAAAATCAAAAAATAAAAACAATCACAAAGAAAAAGAAAAAAAAAGTGAAATCAAACAAACAAAAAAAAGAAAAAAAAAAAAATCAAAAAAAAAAAAAAAAACAAATCAAAAAATCAAAAGTAATCAAACAAAATAAAAGACAGAATCAAATCACAAAAAAAAAAAGAACAAACAAAAAAACCAAGACAACAAAAAAAAAAAAAAATCAAAAAAAAATAAACAACAACAATAAATACGAAATAAAACAAAAAATCAAGACACACGAAAAACATAAAAGAAAAAAAAAAATAAACAAAGAGCGAAAAAAGAAAAATAAACAACATTCAAAAAAACAAAATCATAAAACAAAAGAAAAAAGAATCAAACATAAAAAATAAAAAAACAAAAAAAAAAAGAAATACTAAAAAAAAGGTCATAAAATAAAAATAAGAAAAAAAAGGCAAAAGACAAACAAAACAAAAAAAAAGACACGGAGTCAAAAACAACACAACTAAAAAGAAACAAGACAAACCTAACAATAAACCAAAAATAAAACAAAATCACAAATATCAAAAACAAACTCAACCCAAAAATACAAAAAAACAAAAAAAAAAAAAAAAAAGAAAAAATAAAAAAGAAAAAAAGTCAAAAAATGTGAGTAAAAACAAAAAAAAAGCAAAAACAAAAAATACTCAAGAAAGAAAACAACGGAACAAAGAAGAAAGAAGAAAATAAAAACAAAAAAAATCAAAAAAAGATAAAAAACAAAAAAAAAAAAACGAACAAAAATCAAGGCAAAAACAATCAAAAAAAAAAAAAGAATAAAACAAAAAAAAAAAAAACAACAAAACAATAAAAAAAAAAAAAAAAATAAAAAAAAAAAAAAAGCGAATCACAAAAAACAGAAAAAAAAACGTAGAATAAAAAATGAAAAACGCAATCAAATCAAAAAAAGAGACAAATAAAAAAAAAAAGAAAAAAAAAAACAGGAAAAAAAGAAAAAAAAAAAAAATAAAAAAAAGAAACAAAAAAGTAAAAAGGAAAATCAACAAAAATCAAAAAAAAAAAAAAAAAAAAAAAAAAAGAGAAAGAAAAAATGCATAACAACAATAAGAAACAGAAAAAAGAAAAACACTAGAAAAAAAAAAAACAAAATAATTCAAAAAAAAAAAAAAGCATAATCAAAAAAAATCAAAAAATAAAAAAAAGACAAAAAACACAAAAGCATAAAGAACAGAAAAGAAAAAATCAAAAATAGACAATCAAAAAAAAAATAGAAAGCTCAGCACAAATTAAAAAAAGAAAACAAAATAAAATAAAAAAAAAGAAATCAAGAAATAAAAAAGCAAAAGAAAAAAAAAACAAAAAAAAGATCACAATTATAAATAAAAAAAAAAAGAAAAAAACAAATCAAAACAAAAAACAATCAAAAAAAAGAAAAGAAAAATAAAAAAAAAGATCAAAAAAAAAAGAAAACAAAAATACAAGAGTATCAAAAAAAAAGAAAAAAAAAGAAGCAAAAGACCAAAAAAAAAAGAAAGAGTGCAAAAAAAAAAAAAACAAAAATGAAAACAAAACAAACAAAATCACAAAGAAAAAAAAAAAAGACAAAAAACACTAATAAAAATCATGAAAGAAAAAAAAAAGGAGAGGATCAAAAGTAACAAAGTAAAGAAAAAAAAAAAAAACAAAATAGTAAAAAAAGCACAAAAAAAAATCAAACAAAGATAACAAAAGAAAAAAAAATATCGATATAAGTAAGAATAAAAAGTAGAAAAACAAAAGAAAAAAAAAGAGGCAAGGGAAGTAATTATCAAAAGAAAAAAAAGTAATATTTAAAATAAACTCGAATTTAACAAAGACAGAAGTCAAGAAAACAAAAGAAATCAAAAAAAAAGATTAAAAAAAAATTCAAAAATCAACAGAAAAAAAAAAAAAAACAAAAATTAAAAAAACCAAAGAAAAAAGAAAATAAAAAAACAGAAATCAAAAAAAACACAACTAAAAAAAAAAAAACATGTCGACAAAAAAACAGCAATAAAAAAATAAAAAAAATCAAAAAAAAAAGAAGAAAAGAGAAATAAAACAAAACAAAAAGAAATAGCAGCCAACTCACAGAAAAAACAAAAAATATCAACACAAAAAAAAAAATCAAAATAAATATAACAAAAAAATAAAAAAAAAACAAAGAAAAAAAAAAAAAACAAAAAAAAAAAAAAAACAATCAAAAAAACAAGCAAAACAAATAAAAATAATAAAATCAAAACACCCAACAAAAACAAAAATAAAACAACAAAACAAAAAAAAAAAAAAGAGAAAAAACACAAAGAAAGACGAAAAACAAAAAAGACGGAAACAACAAAGAAAAAAAAAAAAAAAACAAAAAAAACAAAACAAAAAATCAAAAAAAAAAAAAAAAAAACTATAGAAAAGGCAAAAAAAAACCAACAAGAAAAAAAAAAAAAAATAAAAAAAATAAATAAAAAAGCGATCACCACCTCATAAACAAAAAAAACAAAATCAAAGAAAACAAAAAAAAAAACAAATAAGGAGAAAACCAATAAAAAAAAAAAAATCAATTCATAAAAAAAACATCAAAAAAAAAAAGAAAAAAAAAAAAAACAAAAGAAAAAAAGAAAAAAAAAAAAAACATCACAACTCAACTCAAAAAACAACAAGAGTTAAAGAAAAAAACCACCGAAACAAAAAACAATCAAAAAAAATCAAAGTCGACACAAAAAAAAGAAAAAACGAAAAAAAAAAAAAAAAAAAAAAAGAAAACCTAAAAACGAAAAAGATAAGCAAAACAAAAACATCAAAAAAAAAGACAAAGAAGAAGAAAGTAATAAAAAAACAAACCAAAAAACAATAAAATAATCACAAAATACAAAACAAAAAAACAATAACAAAAAGAAAAAGCACAAAAACGCAAAACAGTAAAATCAAAAAAGAAAAAATACAAAAAAAATCCAAAACAAAAAAAAAAAAAACAAAAGAAAAAAACAAGAAAAAAAGATTTCACAATAAAATAGAAAAAAAATCAAAAACAAAACAAAAACAAAATAAAAAAAACCATCAAAATCAAAAAAAACAATAAGACAAAATCAAAAAGACAAAAAACCAAAAAAACACAAAAACAAGCCAAAAGAAAACAAACAAACAAGATAGAAACAGAGAACAGACAAAAAAAAAAATTCCAAACAAAAAAAAAAAAATCAAACAAAAACAAAAAAATTAACAAGAGAAAAAAAAATAAAGGTAAATAAGAAAAAAAATATCAGCACGACGAAAAGAAAAACAACAAACAAAAAATAAGGATCTCAAAAACAAAAAACATAATGCAAAAAAACAAAGAAAAATTAAACAAAAAAAATAAAAAAAAAAAAAATAATACATAAAACATCCAAAAATCACAAAAAAAAAAGAAAAAAAGAAATAAAAACAAAAAACAAAACAACTGCAAACAGATAAATAAAAAAAAAAAAAAAAAAGAAAAATACAAAAAGAGAAATTCACAATAAAAAGAAAATAAAAAATATATATCAAAAAAAAGAATATAAAAAAAACAAAAAAGAAAATCAACTAACAAAAAAAAAAAAACAGAAAAAAAGAACAAAAATAAATCAAAAAAAAGAAAAATAAAAAATCAAAAATAAAAAATCCAAAAAAAAAAAGTAGCAAAGCAAATCAAAAAAACAAAATTAAAACAATCAAAACCAAAACAAGAAATACAAAAAAAAAGAAACAAAAAGAAAAATAAAAAACAAAATCAAAAAAAAAAAAACAAAAAAAAAAAACAACATACAAACAAATAAGATAAAAAAAAAAAATAAAACACCTACAAAGAAAATCTAAATCAAAAAAGAAACAATAATATAATAAAGCAAAAATAATGACTCAAAAACAAACACTCAAAAAAAGACATGAAAAAACCAACGACCAAAATAAAAATAAGAAACATTAAAAAAGAAAAAAAAAAAAAAAAAAATGCAACAAGGAAATAAAAAGGAAAAGAAAAAAATAAAAAACACATAAAACCAACACCAACATCAACATAAAGAATAACAATAGGAAAAACCCAAAAAAAAAAAACAATAAAAAAGAAAGAAACAAACCAAAAATCAAAAAAAAAAAAAACATAAAAATAAACAAAAAAGAAAGAAAAAAAAGAAAAAAAAGATCAAAAAAGAAAAGAAAAAAAAGATAAACCAAAAACAAAAAAACAACAAAAATCAAAAAAAATCAAAAAAAACTCACAAAAAGAAAAATAAAAATTAAAAAAAAAACAAAGACAAAAAATAAAAATCAAAAAACAAAGAAAGCAAGGAAAAACAAAGAAGCAATCAAAACAAAAAAAAAAAACAAAAGAAAAAAATCCAAAAAAATTCAATAAAGATAAAAGAAATCAAAAAAAGGAAAAGGAACAAAAAAAAAATCAAAAAAAAAGAAAATAAAAGAAAAAGACAAAAGTAAAAAATCAAAAACCAAAGAATCAAAAATAACAAAACAAAAAAAAAAAATCAAAAAAATAACAAATAAAAAAAATAAACAAAGAAAGAGAAAAAGTCAAAAAAAATCAAAAAAAAATAAAAAAAAGAAAACAACAAAACTCAAAAAAAAAACCAATACCAAAAATAAAAAACAAAACAAAAATAAGGACAAAACACATTCAAAAATGAAAAACAAAGAAAAAAATCAAAAAAAAAAACAAAAAGCAATAAAAAAGATTCAAAAAAAAATAAATAAAAAAAAACCAAAAAACACAAAAAAAAAAATAAACATAACAAAGGAAAAAAAAAAATCAGAAAAAATACAAACAAAACACAACACACAACTCAAAATTAAACAAAAAATGGAAGCAAACAATACTAAAAATTAAAAACAAATAAAAAAAAAAAAAAAACAAAATAAAAATAGACAATCAAAAATAAAAAATAAAAAAAAAAAAAAAAAAAAAAATAAACAAAGAAAAAAGAAAAAAAAAATACAGACACAAAAAAACAAAAAAAAAACTCAATCAAAAAAAAGCTCAAAGAAAATAAGCAATCAACACGCCAAAAAAAATCAAGAAATATTCAAAAAATACTCAAAAACAAAGAAAAAAACAGAACAAAACATACACACAAACAAAAAAAAAAAAACATAACAAAAAAAAAGAGTAAACCATAGAACAAAAAAACATAAAATACGCAACAAAATCGAAAATATAACGACAAAAGAAGATTCAAACATCAAAAAAAAAAAAAAAAAAAAATACAAAAACAAAAAAAAAGAATAAAAGAAAAAAGAAAACAAAAAAAAAAAAAATCATAAAAAAACAAATAAAAGTATAAACAAAAAAAAGAAATAAAAAAAAAAAGACAAAGCCAGACAAAAAAACATGAAATGGAAAAAAAAAGACAGATAAAAAAAAAAAAAACCAAAAAAAAAAAAAACAATAAAAAGATAAGAGAACCAAAACAAAAAAAAGAAAAAAAACAAAAAAACACAATAACAACAATTAAAAAAAAAAACAAAAATAAGATTAAAAAATCAAAAAAACAAAAGAAACAGAAAAAGAAAATAAGCCAACAAAAAAGCAACAAAACAAAAACAAAAAAAAAAAAAAAAAAAAAAACAGAACGAACCAAAAAAAACAAAAAAAAATAAAAAAAAAAGGAAAAAAAAAGGAAAAAAAGATACAAAAAAAAAAAGACAAAAACAAAAATCAAAAAAAAATCAAAACAAAAAAAAGACAAAACAAAAAACAGAAAAAAAAAATGCAATAAAAAAAAATATACAAAAAAAGAAAAATAAAAAAAAAAGAAAAAAAAACAAAATATACTCAAAAACAAACAAAAAATCACAAAAAAAAAAATAAAAAAAAGAAAACAAAAAAAAAAAAAAAAAACAAAACAACAAGACAAAAAAGAAAATCTCACAAAAGACAATAAAAATCAGAAAAAAAAAGAAAAAAAAACCAAAAAAACAAAGAAACAAAAAAAAAAAAGAAAAAAAAAACAACATCAAAAAGAAAAGAAAAAAATCAAAAAAATATATAAAAAAAACAAATAAACTATGTATCAAAACCAAAACAAAAAAAAAAATGACAAAACAAATAAAAAGAAAAAATAAGCACAAAAAAAAAACAGAATAAAACAAAAAAAACCTCAAAAAAAAAAACAATAATAAGAAAAGGCAAAATAAAAAAAAAAAAAAAAATCAAACAAAAGACAACAAACAAAAAATCAAAAAAACAATAAAAAAACAAAAAATACAAAAAAAACAAGAAACAAAAAACAAAAAATCTCAAAAAACAAAAAAAAGCAAAAAAATAGAAACAAAAACATCAAAAAAATAAAAAAAGAACAATCAAACAGAAAAAGCAAAACACAAAGATCAAAAAAAACCAACAGAAATGAGACAAAAAATCAAAAAAGAAAAAAACAAAAATCAAAAAAATAACAAAAAAATGAGAAAACAAAAAAAGAAACAGGACAAAAAAAAAAAAAAATCAAAATAGTAAGAAACAAAAAAAAACAGACAAAACAAAAAAAAAAAAAATGCAAAAAGAATAATACAAAAAAAAAAAGAAGAAAAAGAAAAAAAAAAAATAAAAAAGAAACAAAAAAATAAAAAACAAAAACACAAAAACAAAATAAACAAATAAAGAACAAAAAAAAAAAACAAAACAAAAAACAAAAACAAAAAAAAAAAGCTCAAAAAAAAAAAGACAAACAAAAAGAAAAAAAAAAAGATCAAAAAAAGATCAAACAAAAAAAGAAAAAACACAAAAAAAAAAAAAAGAAAGAAACCAAAAAAAGGACATCAGACACAAATAAAAGAAAAATATCAACACAACAAAAAAAATGCAATAATAAAACAAAACAAAAAAAATAAAAAAAACAAACAAAACAAAAAACAGGTCAAAAACAAAAGAAAAAAAAAAAAAAAAAAAAAATAAGCAGTCAATAAAAAAAACAAACTTAAAAACAAAAAACAAAAAAAAAAAAATCAATCAAAAAAAAAAAAAAAGAGCAAAAAATAAAATCATCAAAGAAAAAAAAATAGACAAGCAAATTAAAAAAAAAAGAAATAAAAAAAACACTACAAAAAAAAAAAAAAAAAAAATCCAAAAACAAATCAACAAAAACAAAATCAGAAGAAAAAAAAAAATCAGAAATTAACAAAAACAAGAAAAAAAACATAACAAAAAAAAAACAAAGAAAAAACAAAAAAATAAGAAAACAAACAAAAAAAAAACAAAAACAAATAATAGGAAAAAAAAAAAAAAAGAAAAAAAAAAAAAAACAAAAAAAAAAAGCAAGAACAAAGAAAAAAAAAAAAAAAAAAAAGAAAATCAAAACAAAAAAAATAGATAAAAATAAAAAAAAAAACAAAAATCAAAAAAAAAATAAAGGAAAAAAAAAAATAAAAAAAATAAAATCAAGAAAAAAAAAAAATAAAACATAAAAAAAAAAGACCAAAAAAAAATTAACAAAAAATAGCCAACAAAAAAAAAAAAAAAACAAAAAACGAAAAAAAGAAGAAACAAAGAAAAATCAAAAATGAAAAAAAACAAAAAAACAATAAAAAAAAAAAAAAAAAAAAACAAAAAAAAGTCAAAAAAAAAAAAAAACAAAAAAAAGAAAAAGAAAAAACAAAAGAAAAAGAAAAAAAAAAAAGAGGTCCAACAAAAATCAGTAAAAACCAAAAACACACAAAAAAAAAAAGAAAACTAATATATAAAAAAAGAAAACTCAAAAAAAAAAAAAAAAACCAAAAAAAGACAACAAAAAAGAAACAAAATCAAAAAGAAAAACACAACAAACAAAAAAGAACATAAAAAAAAACAAAATAGAAAAATAATCACAAAAATAAGAAAAAACAAGAAAAAAAACAAAAAAAAAAAGAAAAAAAAAAAAATAAACTAAAAGAAACAAGACAAACCCACAAAAAAAAAAAAAACCCAGAACAAAAAAAAAAAGGAAGTTAAAAAAAAAAAACAAAAAAAAAAAAAAAACCGAAAAAGAAAAAAATAACAAAAATAAATCCACAAAAAACAACAGAAAAAACAATAAAGAAACAAACAACCAACAAAAACCCAAAAACAAAATGAAAAGAAAAAAAAAAAAAAGAAAAAAAAAAAAGAAAACAAAAAAGAACAAAAGCAAACTAAAGAAAAACATAATCAAAAACACAACAAAAAAAAGTCAAAAACAAAGACAGAACAAAAGCAAAAAGAAAGAACAAAAAAAAAAACAAAAAAGAAAAAAAAAAAGAACAATAAAAGGAAAAAAACAACTCAAACGAAACAATAAAAAACACGAACAAGTAACAAAAAAAACAAGAAAAACAAAAATCAAAAAAAGTCACAAAAAAAAATAATCAAACAAAAAAAAAAAAAATACAACAACGAAAAAAAAAAAAAAAAAAAAGAAAGCAAACAAAAAAAAAAGAAACAAAAAAAAGCAAAAAAAACAAAAAAAAGAAAAAGAAAAAACAAAAAAAACAAAAAAAAAAAACAAAAGAAAATAAACACAAAAATAAAAAAAAGACAAAAGAAAAAAAACAAAAGCAAAAACGAAAAAAAAATAAAACAAAACAAAACAATCAAAAAAAATCAAATCAAAAAATAAAAAAAAAGAAAACAAAAGAAAACTCAAAACAAGAAACAAAAAAAAATAAAAACAAAACAATATTAAATCATAAAAAGTAATCAAAAAAAAAAATTAAAACAATCAACAAAACAAAAAAAAAAGACAAGAAAACGTCAAAAAGAACCAGAAATCAAAAAGAATCAAAAACCATCAAAAGAAAAAAAAAAAATAAAGATCCACACAAAATAAAAAAAAAATAAATCAACACAATAAAAATAAATGAAAAAATAATAAAATAGAAAAAAAAAGAAAAAAGAAAAACAAAAAAATAAAAAACTCAAAAAAATGCAGAGAAAAAAAAAAGTAAAAAAAATAGAAGATACGAAAGTCAAAAAATCGAAAAAACAGAAAAACAAAAAAAAAAAATAAAAAAAAAAAAAAAAATACAAAGAACAATCAACAAGACAAGGAAACAAGAAAAAAACAAAAAAAAGGAAATCATAAAAACAAAATGAAAAACCATCAAAAAACAAAAAAAATTAAAATACAAAAAAAACTAAAAATCAAGAAAAATAACAAAAAAAAAAAAAAACAATGAATCAAACCAAAAACAAAAAGAAAAAAACATCAAAAAGCAAAAAAACAAAAAAAAAATCAAAAAACAAAAAAAAACACAAAAACAAAAAAAGAAGAAAAAAATAGAAAATTAAAAAAAGCAAGAGAGAAAAAAAAAAAAAAAGAAAAAAACCACAAAAAACAAAAGACTCAAACAAAAAAATATAAAAAAAGAATAAAAAAAAAAAAACAAAGAAAACAAAAAAAAGACCCATAAAAAAAGAAAATAAAAAATACTCCATAAAAAAAAAGAAAAAAAAGGTATAAAGAAACCAAGTAGAAGATAAAAAAAAAAAAAAAAAAAAAAAAAAAAAAAAAAACAAAATAAACACAAAAACATCAAAAATAAATACCAAAACAACAAAAACAAGGGCAAATGATAAGAAAAAAAAAGAAAAGGATAAAATAAAAAAAAAAGTGACAAGAAAAAAAAAAAAGAAACAAAAAAAAAAACAAAAAACAGAAAAACCTAAAAAAGAATAAAAAAAAAAATCCAAAAAAAAGCAAAAAAAATCATAAAAAAAAAAAAAAAAAAAAAAAAAAAACCAACTTAGAAAAACACAACAAGTACAAAAAAAGGTAAAAAATCAAAAAAAAAAACAAAAAAAAAATAAACTCACGCCAAAAAACATAAAAAAACAAAAAAATAAAAAATTGAAAAAAAAAAGGCCAACCCCCAACAAAAAAAAAAAAAAAGAGCAAAAAACCATATACAATCAAAAATAAAAAAGAAAAAAAAAGAAATTAAAATAAAAAAAAGAGAAATCAAATCAACAAAAGAAAAAAACAAAAAAAAATCAATAATTCAAAAAAAAAAAAAAAAAATGTCAAAAGCAAAAAAAAAAAAAAATACATACAAACCAAAACAAAAAAAAGCAACATCAAAGATATAAAAAAAAAAAAAGAGAAATCACTAAAATCAAAACAAAAAAAAAAACCAAATCAATCAAAAAAGCAAAAAAAACAGAGACAAAGACAACAAAAATAAAAGAAAAAAAAAAACAAAAATAACCAAAAACCAAAATCATAATACCAAAAAAAAACTCCAAAAAAATAAAAAAAAAAAAGACAACAAAAATAATCAATATAAAAAAAGCAAACAAAACAGCAAAACAATAAGAAAAACCAATAAAAGCAAAAAAAAATAAAAAATCAAAAAAAAACAATGAAAATAAAAAAAAAACAAAAAAGAAAAGTAAAAAAAGAACAATAACAAAAAAACAAAAAAAACAAAAAAAAAAAAAACAAAAACAAAAAAAACAAAA
>BQNB010148995.1:0-16227 GCA_026074375.1 Tanacetum coccineum | reverse complement strand
GTAAGGGTAATATGGTAAACTTGATCAAACTTTCCTATCTATTTATAGTAGTGGACAATTAAATTAGGACATCCTAAAAAGGAAATGTGGACTATAATTTTGGGACGGAGGGAGTATCTAAACTAATAGTAAATAACAATTACAACAATATAAAGAGATGAGAGAAGGAACAATCAAACCAAGACACTAAGATGTATAGTGGTTCGGCTACGAAGCTCTTCTTCGCCCTACTTCACTCCCCGAGTATCCTACTCAAGATTTCACTATGTCAACAAGCTCCTTTCAGGCGGAGAAAACCGTTTACACGTCGCTTACGTTATTTTCCGACACTAAGCTAAATGTCGAGTCCTAATCTTAGCTAGAACCAATCTACCACTTCACAATCACTACACGATCACTAGATTTACACTATCGGATTTACACAAAACCCGAATCACACAAATACACAAGATAATTACAATAGAGATTTGGTACTTAGAAGAAAAGAGGAGAGATCACTAATCAACACTTTGTTTCTTGGCGAATACGAGTGTTCTTCTCTTGCACTTGAATGAGAAGGAAAAGATGAGAAGAAGAGATTAGATCACTTGAAACAAGATCAAGAGATGTTAGTGATCAAGATATTTAGTGAGAGAAATAAGGTTTTTAGAGAGAGAAAAAAGTATGAGAAAATTCGTGCAAAGAGGTCTGATTTTCTACAAGGAATAGAATAGTATTTATAGGCAGGAAAATCCAACGGTCACTGGGGGCGGTCCTGGTGGTCCCAGATATATCTGGGGGCCGCCAGGCCTATAAGGGGGCTGCCCAGTAGACTACGCTCCCTTTTTTGTCTTTTTGTGGGAAGGTTGTATCTGGTATAGAAGCTTCCGTTTTGGGGGGAAAATTTGAATTTCAAATTTTAAGCTTTTAATAAAACTTTCCTTTTAATTAGAAAATATTTTGTATAATTAATTTTGTGAAATTCTTTTGTAAAAATGTAATGGATAAAAGAAAAATATTTTCTTGATCACTAATCATGCTTAATGATTTGTTTGTTCATACCTTAAGTGATTACTAATCTTAGAAATGGAATTTTATGATTAATGGAAACGTTTAATTTTATCATAAACGTTTTTACATTTTGTTATTATCAAAACGTTGAGAGGTCAAAAAATATAAATAATATTTTTAGACATTATTTGTATTAACAACCGCAATCACATCTTCATCAATAAACTTAGTTAACATCAAGAAAACACAACTAAAGATCATTTCCACAAACCCTAACTATTCTCTACCACTTTCACCAATCGCTTCCCTACTAAGAACCTTGCATAATCCCATCTCTAAACTCAGAATCTTAGGCATCTATCGCCGTTCAAGAGAGATCCCGAAGGCTCGAACGTTTTGCTAGCTTTGAAACATGACCCGAAGGAAAGAGGAAGACCAAATAAAGTCGCGGTCAAAGCAAAGAAAAAGATGCCAAAACAGGATTCAATTTAGCTTATATATCATCAAATCCAAGTAGAAAAGGTATTTACTTGGTATAAGAAGTCATCAAATCAAAGCTTGCATCAAAACCTTAATTTTACTATATTTAAACATGCTCCCTCATAACACCACCTCAAGAATTTTTGATGTACTTGGAGTTTTGTTATTTCATCTTTCATTCTTAAAAGGTTGTTAAAATGATCTAGAGTCTTCTTTGTGTTGATTTCTTGTGTTTGATTAAAGAAAAAGACTTGTGGAAGAGTATAGGTTAGAAGACAATTTTTGTCTTGAAGTTATGGTCAACTTTGGAAGGTCATATCTCCCTCATAACACCACCTCAAGTCTTTTTCTTTTTATTGAGATATAGGTATTTGAGTTATCTTTCAAACCACAGTAGTCGCATGCAATGAAATGGAGATTTGAGCATCAAAACTGTGATTGCAAGACAATGTCAAAACTGCCATTTTTGGACAGATTGTTTGACCCCACTTTGTAAAGTCATAACTCACTCATTTTCTTATGAAACTTATTGATTCCACCTCTCAAAGTTAGCCTTATGTTTTATCTTTAAAACTACAGTAGCCTCACTTGATGAATCCAAGTTTGAACTCCCAAACAGTCGTCACAAGATGAGTGTAAAACTGACGTGAATGGGCGAATTTATTGTCTAACTTTGAGTGACCATATCTCACTGTACACTTCATGTGAGGCTTTAAAATTCAGTTTGGGAATATTTTAGGATGTTAAATTAAGTACTCTAGAAGCCTAGAGCCTAACTCAAAGGTCTTGACCCCTGATCATTAAAATGCATGGACTAGTCCATCCGTTTTCAAATCTGATGAGATATTTTGTGCAAGCCTTTTTGCAAGAGTTAGAAATTTCATAAAGTTAATCAAAAATTCTTGAGTAAACCTAAGACATGATATTTTTAGGTGAAATGGTCACCCGATGTGAACGTAAAATCGGGACAGCTTTTGGTGTTTTTAGACTATATTATTTTATGTGGTTTTGGAGAGTATTTGTTTTATATGTGACTTGAACGCCCTAGACGAGCCATTGTGCTACTCAAGTGAAGGATTATTATCCAAATACTTGCGATCTTGAGGTTTTTCAGTAGACACGTAAGGTGTGCAAGCGTTTTGTTTCAATTATATATTTTTTGTATAAGTAAAGTATTTTGATGAGTCTAAAATAAGTGACCTAACTAATTGTCGTGCTTTGTCCGAATATATCATTTAGATTTTAATAAGTATTTTCACTTGTTTTAGATCACCTCTAGTGAGCTTTACGTTTGAGAGTTGCCTTAGTGGTCGTTGTTGTACACTTTTTGTGTCCGCTTCTTGTACTTACTCCTTACTTGTTAAGGTGAGTTTTCACAACCCCCGTTTTATCGGGTTTACTCATTTTGGGGTGGAAAGCATGATAAGATTACTTAAACTGAATTGGTTGTACTTTTACGAATTTATTAACTGAATAAACTTTTGTTTCACAACTTATGCAGTTTGATATGTATGCTTATGTTTGATTCTTGAGTATTATCGCAAAGGTCCCCTGAAACTACATTACTTATTAACTCATTAAGAGCCGTTGATATTTATGAATATCACTATTTAGGGGTAGAGACATCTCCTTACTCCAACAAACAGGAATGCATAGTATCACCATTCCTTGCTGATGTTAGGGCATGTGATGCATAGGGGCACAGTTCTCGGCTGAATCGACTTAAGTAGTGGCCTCATTTCATAAACACGCTTGTATACATGGCTAACCTTTTTGCAATATTTGACAACCATTGATTATCTTGTTTTGAAACTACTTGGTACACTAAAACTTGTGAACTCATCAACTATGGCCATAGTTAACTAGTTTTATCATGCGTTTTAGGTAATCATCAGTAAGTGATGATTTTTGGATGCATTGCACAGACTCTCTTTTGTAAATATTAGGCTATGTTTAAAAACAAATGTTTTATCGTTGAGGACTCGTGTTTAAACGTGTTATAACTTGTCTTTTGGAACTTATTGTAATATATGATGTTTTTCTTTAAATCATGTTTGGTGTTATCTATATCTTATGCGATGTACTATAAGCTGCTGCATCTTGTGTTCCGCTTTAGCAGGGTGTGACATGTGGAATCAAAGAGAATGTCGTGGCAAGTAATTTGGTGCAAATTATTTTTCGCTGCACCCTCTTTTATTTCCTGTCGTTCTTTATGTACGTCCATCTTATCACTCATCAGCGATTTTTGTGGGCCTAGAAATTAAAGAACATAAAATATGTGGATTTAGGTTATGTTTTATACCTCTTGCTATTTATTCTAGATTAACCGCATAATCGAGACCACTAATTGTAAAAAATTTGCAGGCTTAACATACGAGTTGCAAAATCATTATAGCCGTTCGTTGGATTGTCAAGATGCGCAAATGGCTATTGAAAATTAGGGGATGATCTCAAGCTGTTAGTGTCTATTGATTTTTGTGTTTCTATGTCGGTGCACAAATTAAATATTGCATTTCTATGAGATAGAGGATGTATGATATGAGGGTGCGTTTCGCATCCTACTTTTTAGTAGGTTTAGATTTGAAAAGACTTTAATCAAGTGTTTGGTTTGAGAGTTTACTTTTCAAATATGATAGAGGGCCTACAAAACTCAATGGAGGCCAAGAGGGTGAGTTTTGGTTAATTACATTCTCTTACACGTATATTTTTTATATTTCTCTATCTCTCTCACACACACTTACACACATTTTATTTTGAAATAATAATTTGAGTTTTCTTAAATTGTGCCCTAGGGGCACAAGATAAGAAGGCAGAGACCTACAGGAAAATATAAAAAAATACACAGGGATTCACAAAATTTGTGGGTTCATATGTACTATTTTATACTTTCCTGTGAGACTTTGTGTACCTTTTGTACTTTTTAACTTCTTATCTTGTGCACCTAGGGCACAAGTTAGAAAAACCCTAATAATTTTAATTTCTATTATATTTAATTTCTTTTTCTTTTACCTTTAAATCCAAATCCTAAACTAATTCCAATCTAATTTTAAACCCGTCTACAAACCAAACGCACCATGAGATGTTACATTTCCTTTGAACCCAAAGACTTCATTAATTAAGCTTCATAAAACTACAATACGTAAAGTTTTAAAATGGTTTTCCTCGACAGCACAGGATAGAACTAACCGCATCGAAGCACGGATTTCAAAAATTCTTTAAACAATAAGTTACTCCAACAAAAAGAAACGTTAACTTGAACGAAAAAAATTACCCAAACTCGTTGCAGCGAACAGCGGGTTTTCAAAACTTGTTACTACTAGAATTATAACAACAAATAAAGTATTGGCAGGTCCCGATTAATCGTTTTGACTCATTCTAAACTTTAAGCAGTAGCGAATATGTGATATATGGAGGGAGGGTACCTTACCAAGGGTGTTTACGAAGAGAATGGAGACCAAGCTTCTCTATTTGTTCTGCAGCATTCATTGCATTTGGCAAATCTTGTTTGTTAGCCAACACTAAGGGTGCATGTCACTTTATGAGGCTAGTTGTTAGAAGCACAATTAGTGCGTTTGTTTTCTATAAGTCAATATGGTGCGTTGTCATATTGCTTGAACTTCTTTGTTGATCAATATATTTTACTAGGGTAAAAACCCTTTACCTAAAAAGAAGAATTTAGACATAGGAAACCATTAGCTATGGTAGATGTGTTTGTATCGTTTGACAAAAATCGTACGTATATAGTTGACAAAATTCGTACGTATTTTGTGGGGTTTTATGAAGATGAATTGTGTTTTGATGGACAAAGAAGACAAATTGTTTTGGTCATGTTGACTCATAAATTACTATATCTATATATATACTATATGTAAAGAATTTATCTCCTTTTATTAAATGTTGAATGTTGAAAAATTAAGAAAAAAACTTGTTTTACTAAATTATCTTTACTACTTAAACAATAATGTAGGGATAAAGCCGTAGAATACCAACGAACTTTTTAAGATTTATCGATTTGGTACGTGTACTTCAAAAATTATCGATTTGGTACGTGTACTTTCATAAAGTGTTCTCATTTGCACATTTTGATGACGTGTCATACGTGATAGGCTGACACGTGGCACATCAATAACGTGACACGTCATCAAAATGTGCAAATGAGAACACTTTATGAAAGTACACTTACCAAATCGATAATTTTTGAAGTACACGTACCAAATTGATAAATCTTGAAAAGTTCATTGGTATTCTACGGCTTTATCCCAATAATGTATGACAAGTTTGAAAAACTTATATTTATTAGTTTCTAAATTAAACATCGAAACAAATTAAACACTATAACCAATGTTTTAAAACCCGGGTTGATCCTTTCGGTTGAACCGGTGGACCCGTGAACCGGCTCGAATATCGGGGCTGGATGTGACCGGGCTTTTGCTTGTTTGAGAATTGGATTGAACCGCCAGTTTTTCGTTAACCCGGGTTGGTAAACTCGACCGGGTCATGACTTTTTTTAAATCTAACAAAAAAAATATTATAAACCGCTATAAAATTTCGTCGCTATGCACGGATACTTTTAATTGGAAGATGACCGGTGGTAACAAAAGGCTGCATTAAGCATAATGACAACGAAACTATAACTTTGTTAAGCATAATGAGAATTAAAATACATACTATATTGAGTATTTATAAAGTTTACCTTTAAAATACATACTATATATGGTTGCATATAATTGTGGTTAAACACATGCAATAGATATCATTTGATAAATAACAAATGTGGTTACTTCATTCAGATTTGTTCAAATCAAGGCTGTCAAGATCGCGAGTAAACTCGTAAGATCGTATGATCTTACGTGTTTACTGGCTAAGATCGTGTAAGATCGGCATATGATCGCATCTGAGGTGGGATCGTATGTAGGATCGTGGAATCGCACGTAAACCCGTAAGATCGTCACTCGATCTGAGTTTACCTATGTCTATTTTTTTTAACTTTTTCTATCTTTTGAGTCCATCTCACTTGCCTAGGCCAAAAATAACAAACGAGCTTTACTAATGTTTAATAAGTCAACCATTGACGTTTCATTTTCTAAATAGATTATAGTTTATACCTAGTTTTCTACGTTTCCTCAAATCAAAATTCCAATTAACAAACTATTGGTCTTCTTTCATGATCTAATCACCCGAAGCAAATATTTTCTTACATGTGATTCGTCAGTGATAGTTTATTCGTTTACTTTTACATAGGAAACTATGAATATTTTGGTATTATGACTCGTATTTTTTGAGACGTTTGTGACTCATGTTATGTAACTGTATTTCACTAAATCATTAATGTGACGATTGAAACTTGAATTTTTTGTGTTTTTCTTTCACTTTGGTGTTTCAATCTTTGACATTTTCAAGAGGATATTATATGAATTTATGTTTGATGTTGAGTAGAATTGGAAACAATTAACTCGTTTATCCTTTGTTTAAAAACATGACAAATTGGTAGGATCTTACGATCTCGATCCGATCTTACGTTCTCAATCTTGCAAAGACAAAAACGATCCCAGGTGGGATCGCGATCTTGACAGCCTTGGTTCAAATACTTGATTAAGTCAATGCAAATAATAATGCAAGTATGTTAGCCTTAATTATATTAAGTCAAACAAGAATGTTATCGGTCTTAGAAAGTCAAACCAGGTCTTGTATTGTAATAGGCTAGGCTGTTGGTTTAAAGATTAGATTGAAAGAAACAGAATAATGAGGAACATGGCGATTCTTTTAAAGTAATGTTTGTTTATGTTTGTTGGTATGGGATTGTATGTATGTTTAATGATTTTTAAATATAAATTATGATATTAAAGAATGAGTGGGATGAAAATATCAAAGGGTTTACACGTGTGAAGGATTGTGGAACAGAAAGTTAGCCATGGCTAGGTTATGTCTAACCCTTCATTTTTGGTGATTAAATATCAATTCTAAAACGACCAAATGACACAAAAATTACTTAACTTAAGGTCTATTTTAATCAAGGGTACTTAACTCTTTTTTTCTTGCACATAAGGTTGGTTAAATTTTTTTTTCTAAACGATTTAGGTTTTTTTTTCCACTTTCCGTTAACACACTGACCCCACATTTAGAGGTTATCTCTTAAAAATTAGTGATAATTAAAAGTGAAAGGCCTAAATTAACAATTGTCGGAAAATTAATATACACAAAATCGTTGCTTCACAAAATTGATTCGCAAAATCCCCAATCATAACCAAATTTTATCCAATCCCTCAAACATCATACCCGAAAACATTATTATTATAACAACTCCAATTTTTTAGGGATCCAGTAAGAAATAAATTAAAATAAGAATTGGTGAGAAATGACTAAAATCACACATTTGAGATGCAACGACTTGCATTAGATGCATTTCTATTCATTTAGATGCATCATTTTGAGTTTCGAACGTTAATTTGATGTGTAGATGGTGCAAATTGATTTTCATGATTTTGGCACATGCAGAGGAACAAAAAACAAGAGAAAAAAATGAAATGCATCTAATGTACGTATATGCATCTAATTAAAAGCTAGAAAACACATTATGATGCGTTATAATGCATATAAGATTATAGAGATGTGTCACACCCCGCCAAGGCAAAAACACGAGGCGTAACTTCATGGATATCATCACAACATAATGGTGTCAACAATAGAGAATCACTACATGCATAACTAAATATAAAAGACACGATGTGTCATGACAATACCGAAAACAAAGGAACGACATCTTGTATTAATGAAAAGGGGTCTCATCAATACAAAGACAATGTCTTGCAAACCTATTAAAAACCAATAACATTCAAGAATTCATGCAAACAATTATGAAACGAAATCAAATGAGAACTTCTAATGCCAGCCTAATGGTCTCTCTAGCCACTTTTATTAACTTCAACACCTTCATAACGCTCACCTGAAAATGATGCTTAAAACGTCAACACAATGGTTGGTGAGAGTCATAGGTTTACGACACCAATTCAAGATTTAAATCAATTACTGTGATTAATAAAAACAAAACATGGCAGGACAATTAAGCTGACTATTATACATGCTAACATGCATTCGTCTAAACAATCACCATTAGGACGGAACGTGTCCCCCGATCCAAACCACAAAGTTCGTCATATAGTCATGGATAGGAATGTTATCCCCGATCCAAAGACTCTTGGTACCGTATCCACACAATATCATACCCACACAAAGTAGGCGAAAACACAATCATATAGTTCGACACTTAAAAACACATATCACGGTTCATAATTCAAAAACAATTTGCATCATTTCGATCCCAAAATATAAGTAAAAAGTAGGGGGTGTGCACGGTTCGGTTTGGGTCGGTTTTTGGCTAAAACCGAAACCGAACCGAAATATTCGGTTTTTATAAAACCAAAAACCGAAACCGCTCGGTTTTTGGCGGTTCGGTTTTTTTGGTTTCTCGGTTTTTGCGGTTCGGTTTTTCGGTTTCAAACCGTTTAAATTTGGTTTTTGCTAATTTATATTAATAAACTTGTTTTACGTAGAAAATTGGTTATTTTTTTAAAATTTTTTTGTCAATATGAGCCTAATAATGTTTACACAAATTTTTAACAATTAAAAATCATATAATATTGAGCGACACCACAGCATGTGATATACACATAGTATGACATTGTCATTGTAATCGACATTATTGTCAAGTAAACACACGGTACAGTCTAAACATTATTATATAAACATTAAGATAATATATATTATAATAATTTCATCCATAAAATAAATATAAATTTAAAATTTTTAGTTATCATTTATTTATTTATATTATATTAATTATATATTATTATAAAACTGGTTTGGTTCGGTTTTTACGGTTCGGTTTTTGACCAAAAACCGAAACCGAACCGAAATTTTTCGGTTTTTGAAAAATTAAAAACCGAACCATCGGTTTCTAGTTTCGGTCGGTTTTTTCGGTTCGGTTTTTTTGGTTTTCAGTTTGGTTTTGATTTTTTCGGTTTCTTCTGCTCACCCCTAGTAAAAAGTGGAACTGTAAAACTCACCTGATGCAAAGCAAATTTCAATTCCTTCACATAATCTTGCAAAGAATCTAAACAAAACAATACACACATATGTTACCATCGATTAGGTCACACTCCTAAGTCGATGTAACAATCACAACGATGGATACTCTATATCCTATCTTGATTCAACTCTTCTATATACTCCTTATACTTGCTAACCTCAAATTACATCACAAACTTTACTTCTCAACTTTCCGCTTTTTACTCAGTTTATATAGGTCACAAGATGACCTATAAAATAAAATACTTAACACTAATTGGTTCTTTCTCCTTACATCCCATAGTCCTCAATTAGTTGTGAGCTTCTATGATTTTTTGGATAAATATAATAGTGAGTTGTAAACCATTTTTAAAAATTTCAAATTCACAAAGTGTCCAGAATTTGACCTGATTCGACCTTCAAAAGTTTGCTTGTGATGACCCATTTAAACACTTAGAAAAATTCTACAAAAATTCTAAGAAAATATAAAAATAATGAAATTTGTTCAGTAGCAAGCCCATTAATTAAAAAGACGTTTGATATGGTTTTTGGAACTCTCAAACCAAATCTCAGAATTCTGCCCGAAAACTCAGTATGGACAACAAATCTTGTTTGAATTAATTTGACTAACTTCACTCACTTTTAATTCAGAAACCACTTCGGGTGAAAAGTAGGACTCTCTGTAGTGATTAATTTTAGCTCAAGAAAAACTCATAAAAGCTATCCCTATGACACAAATTTGGCTTCTAGCAGATGACCTAAAATTTGCCCAGATTTCTCATTCCGAATTTAGCATAATTAACTCTAATTAACTTACCCAAAACCCTAATTATTAACCCTTAAAATGATTTCTTGATGATCAAAACCTCTTAATTATAGATTATTTACAATAACCTAATCAATCCTTAATGATTGTTACGTTAAATAAAATCAATTGAATTGATAAAAAATGGATTTAGAAAATCATTCCTTAACTTTGAAAATCAAAACCTAATTTTTTTTTGGTTTTCCTTTGTTCTTTGTGTTTGTTCGACCGGCCAGGAGAGATTGAGAGGGAGAGAGAGGAGGGGGGGGGGGGGGGAAAGGGGGGAAGGGGGGGGAGGGGGAACGGGAGGAGGGTGTGTCAATGGGGTGGGGAGGGGGGGGTGGAAAGGAGGGGGGAAGGGGGGGGGGGGGAGGGGGGAGCGAGATGGGACGGAAAATCAGGGAAAGGAAGAAGGGAAAAACTAGGGGGAGAATGGAGGGGAAGGGAGGGGGGGGAAAAAAAGTAATTTTTGATAAGTTATGATTTGTATTTATAAGCTTAGGGGGGAAAAGTAATACCAAAAACAATTGTTGTCATCAAATTGGGATTCTTTCCCTTTTTTTTCTTCCCTTGTTCGGCCGATCCACACAACCACCCTTTTAATTATATTTTTTTATTATACATTTACTTTAATTCTAAGTAAAAACCTTTAATTATTTTGCTAAACCATGAACTTTCTAACTAGTTTTCAAACTAACCTTCGATTCTAACTATTTCTAAAAAATAAAAAGCACTCTAAAATCTATAAAATACTAAACTAATATATATAATATGAATTACATATACATATTACGTACACAGAATATTACGTACAGGACATTCGAAACTACGCAAAGCTTTCAAATTATTTCATTTCCACAAGTACCATGATTCATCACTCATGTACTTCCATCTCATACACATATAAAACTCATAAAACACATAAATTGAATTATACAGGCTTTAACTAACCTGCTAAAATCTCATTTGTCACAGTACGCAGAAGGCACGATTCCAAAAATAGAAAATTATGCACAAAATGACCCAAATAATTTATAATTAAAAATTAACGAAATTGAAATATTACATGAATGGTAAACAACACTAACGGTTGTTAGCTTGGATTTTTGACGGTTGTCACACAAATATCCGGTGGTTTTTGTCGCCACTCGACATGACATTTAGTATATAGGATAACGGGGCATGTTTGGCGGCAATCGTTAAAGAGCATTTTCAAGCAACTAGCAAATAGCGGTTAACATTTTATACACAATACTTGTTTGGCAAAAAACAACTAGTATTTCTAATTTTTGTGAACACTATAAATCAAAATGCTACTTGAAGTAGCATTTCTTAGCAACTAGTGTTTACACTTAATAATTACAAACTGTCAGCTATTTACCAAACGTTTTATCAAAACAAACAACTATTGTTTTTTGCTACTGCTTATTCCTACTGCCCTTCATTACTGCTTGTCGCTACTGTTACTGTTAGTCTGTTACTGCTACTGCTGTTTTCGCCGACAATGCATCCAACCCGGACCATTAGACAACCATATATTTTGGTGATTTGGACCGGGCCACATCTCTTGTTGGACTCGAAAAGTCAAACTTGATCTCTCATTTGATTTTTTTTCTGGGGCTAAAAGCAACAATAGTTTCTGACATCATCAAACACGTATCAAAACAAAGTTAACATACAAGTCTTTGACTCTAATACCTTCAATTTTTACAGTGGTTGAGACTTGAGATTTCATATAATCTTAGCTTGTTATGCAATTCATTTTACTTTTGTATCATGTTCAGTCAATTACTAGGAGCACATAATCAAACGATGCTAAAAAAGATCTTGATTCTAACTGAACACGAAAACTGGCTTTTTATACTTATAATGATCGTAGGGAAATTAAGCTATCATGATACAAAAAAACACAAGCTCGATGCTACTGATTCATACAAGGATACCATGAACTACTATATGTACTTATTATACAGTCATGCAGTTTACAACTTAACAAACGTTAGGACCAAATCCCATTAGTCCATTTGCGGAATCGAAAGAAATTTGGATGCCTTCTTGTTGGATATTTCCAATAATGGAAAGTCCTGATGAAGTTGGGGCGAAGACAAAACTAATAGGGGCATCGTTCGGTCGTTTCACTTAAGGCAACAAAAAACTCAATACCGGCCCTGGTTTTATTTTCCATATTAGTATCAAAATATTGAATTTGCTAAGTCATTTACCATTACTTTTTATTATTTCACTCCGCATTCAAGATTGGGCGAGTGTTCAGTGACTTACGTAGTTACGTACGAGTTTTTGACAAAAGAAATTGCTATTTAAGTTAAGATGATCAATTTATGAAAAGTTCTCACACAAATGGTTTTGATCCATTTTCAAAACACTGAATCTAAGAAAATAATAACAATAGCTTTTCCTATTACATTAAAAGATCAAAAATAAAAAAATAACGTGTTACATTATATAAAACTTTTCTAACATTCTTTACAATCAGTTTTAGCTCTTGTGACGACGAAGAGTAGAATCAGAAACCGCGACATTTGAGTGAGATGAGGGGTGTATCTTTTTGAACAAAGTTGGGAAGCAACCAATAGTCGAAGAAATGACATGATCATCGTCGTCGAGTATGCTATCCTTGGTCGTAATAGTTGTCTTCTTCATCTTTTCTTGATGATGTTTCCTCATCACATAAGCTTCAGCAAGGGCAGAAGTTGCCATAGACATTTGAAAAAAACTGAGATATGAAAGGAATGAAGATATGAAATATGAATATGAATCGGATGATAGGTGTTACTTTTAGGAAGTTTTGTTGAATTGGAGATACAGTTGAGGCTTTATATTTGACAAAGTTTATTTTTGTTATTGCTTTATTAGATATCTATTTCATTATTATTCGTTGAATTTAGAGTATCATACGATTATTGTGCTAACGTCGACGATAGATGGCTTAGTATTATCTTGGCTTGTGTAACTTTTTTGGTAAGTTAAATTTGGGAGCTAGTGAAAGTTAAGGAAATTTGCTTGTTTATTTTGTATTTATATATTTAAGATTAATTATATTAGTTATTTGTTGCATCGCCTTTATAAATAACGGTATTTTTGTTTAAAACAATACTATTGTACGTTTTTGTTAGTTTTATGTTGTATAGCAATTTGGTTTGCTTGTTATTTGTATTACTGTTAGTGATGAAGTGTACTTGCTTGATTAACAGGTTTATTGGTGGCTTATTTCTATTTTCAAATTGCAGGGACACTGGTCTCTTATCAACATTATCATTTCAGAGCCGCAAAGTTGCCCTGAGAAGAAGACAAGTGGTGCGGCCCGATTGTTCTTCAAGACGTACGCAGTAAGAACTTTCCGACCAACACACAATGCGGAAGGCAATCTGTGTCCGCACCAACGATCTACGAGCGGATCCTTGCCATGACAAAGGGTTCCACTCTGGCCACTAAAAACTATGAGCCGTACTACTTAAGATAAACCTGTATTAGGCCTCACTCGTAAAAGGGACTCTACACCCCAAAAAGGTACGATTTTCTAGACTCACATTTACACACACTAGTTCTGACATTCTCTGACAACATGATTACTTACTCTTATGTCGGAGCTTAATCGTGGGGCCTGTCCCCACGGTAAGGCTAACGGTTTTCCCTCATTTGTGCAGGAGATCGTCTTATCACTTGGTTTAGTACAAGATCCGACCCATCGATAGCTTGTTGGCCCGGCCCGATAAGCAACTCCAAATCCATCTCATATCCCGTCACATTTTTTGTACTAACAAGTTGGCGTCATCCGTGGGACCCGAATACAACCGCGTTTCCTAAAATACTCATCATGAGCACCAACGAGAAAACTCCCCTTAGCCAACCCACGCCCGCCGTGAGGAATACGCTATGGAATGAGCAAGTTCCGCAGAACTCGGGCATGCCTGCTTCCGATGCAGCCCTACGAGAGTACTGCGACATGAACTATCATCAGCTTTTACCAATCATAGCCAAAAAAGTGCACCAGGACGAAGTGTTTTGCATGCATCAAGAAATGCTCAAGGCTAGTAAAGGCTTTGTCTAACTTCGAGGAGGCCTCTAAACACATACGGGTCAGGGACTCGAGCATAGCAGGAGAAAGAACCTTAAGAAAAGGTGGGATCTTAGACTGTCCGACTGGCATGTTCCCTAGCCTTAACCAAGGCGCGGCCATTCTGAGTCACCAAAGGAAACAGGTCCGGAAAGAAAAACGGTGTTCAAAAGGCTGGAAAAGGGTGTATTTCACAGGTTCGAAGACAAGGGAAAGAATACATCCACATACTCTAACGATTCAAGATGTCGGTCATATCCTAGTAGCCGCAAAGACACTAAAAGCTGCTACCAGACTTCTCGCTCAAGAGAAACAGAATTTGCTGCCAAAAAACATCATAACAAAAGAACATCCTCACGAAGGATGGAAACGATGTCAGAAAGCGAAGGTAGCGCGGGAGGACATTGGAAATCAAAGACAAAGAGGCAAAAGTCGAGTGTTGAGGACGACTTATCCCAACCATGGGTAAGTGAAGAAACAAATCCTTTCACTCATCAGATCCGGTACTTTGACTTCCCAGAAACACGAATGACTAGTCACATCAAGACATACGACGGAAGTGAAGACCCAGAAGATCATCTAAAAATCTTTCAGGCGGCTGCTAAAACGGAACGCTGGGCAATGCCAACATGGTGTCATATGTTCAATTCCACACTCACTGGAAACACAAGAGTGTGGTTTGATGACCTTCCTCACGAATCCATTGATAGTTACGATGACTTAAAGAAAGCATTCCTGAAGAACTACCTCCAACAGAAAAAATGCATCAAAGATCCGGTTGAAATACACAACATCAAGCGGAGAGATGGGGAATCCACGAAGGAATTCGTGCGGATGTACAAACTCGAATGCAGGGACGTGAAGGGAGCTCCGAAATGCATGAAAATCTATGGTTTTATGCACGGAATTACCAACCCCGGGCTAATCAAACGACTACATGATAAAATCCTAAAGTCAGTATACGAAATGATGAGGGTAGCTACAACATTCCTCAGAGGAGAGGTGGCGGCCTCTAATCGTGAACGGAAGAAATCATTTCCGTTGTGGAAACAGCAAGAAGCCGGACAGAAGCAAAACTTCAAGAAAGGAAGCTTTCGGAACCAACAAAGGCCGGAGCGGAAGCAGGACAGATTCACCCTCCTCATAAAAACACCAAAAGAAACCCTGACTTTGGACAAAGGGAAGTTTAAGCCTCCTCCGCCAATGACAACCCCGGTAGAAAAAAGAAACGCTAGCAAATTTTGCGAGTTTCATAGGGAAGTAGGACATACCACCGATGAGTGCATGCACCTGAAGAGGCAAATCGAGGAAATGCTCAAAGCAGGAAAGCTGTCACATTTAATTAATGAGTTGAAGCAAAGCAATGGAAAAGATCAGGCAAAGGCAGCAAAAAGGGGGAAACCTCAGGAAAGGACAAGCCGCTGGCGATACTAATGGTACAACCGTGGCAGAGGGTAGCCAGACAAAAGATTACTCAAACTTTCTCTCCGAAATCAGTCGTTTCTTTCCCACCTATAGGGAGGAAGACGAGACGAAGGGTCTCATGATTATTGAGGTCGAAATAGGAGGACGTTGCGTACACCACGTGTATGTGGACGGAGGCTCCTCCTCAGAAATCTTGTATGAACATTGCTTTAATAGATTTCACCCTAAGGTTAGAAGCCAAATGATCCCTGCAACCACACCACTGGTTGGGTTTAGTGGTGAAATAATATAGCCGCTAGGGCAAATATCGTTGATGGTAAAGATATGCGACGAGGAACACTCAACCTCTTCATAGATGAATTTCATGGTGGTAAGGTCACCCTCTCCT
>BQNB010148993.1:0-15553 GCA_026074375.1 Tanacetum coccineum | reverse complement strand
ATATATATATATATATATATATATATGAGCATTGCTAAATCCTCTTACAAAATCATCCTACATATCCTCCTACACACACAATAATATAATATACATTTTTTCCACTTATTCTCTCTCTAAATTCAAACCGTCAGTTCCGCCATTTGTCAGGATCATGTGTGTAAGAAGATTTGTAGGATGTTTTTGTAGGAGGAAATAACATTTTTGATAATATATATATATTCTAATAATTGTATTTTTGCACATATGTTCTAAAAACAACATATATGTTTAAAAAAACATAGTTGTTCTAAAGAATTTGATAAAAAATTAGAAATACAAAATTTTTCTTTGAAGGTGTGCATGTATGTTCTTATAAGGTGTGCAACAACAATATTGCAGCCGTGTGTAAGGTTTTTGTGAAAGAAGAGGAAGGGTTCATCATGATACTGAACAACATAGGTGGATTCTTATGATTATTGATGATTTTCATATATATTTTTTATTTTTAAAAGGCGTGCATGTATGATTTTGGTGGTTCTGTCAGTTCTCGCACTAAGATTGGTTCTAAAAAGAAAGTCCCCCTATATACATTATACATATATATATATATATATATACATTACTATTATATATATACAATCATATACTACAATCTCTAAGTGCGATGCAAAACATTTNNNNATATATATGGGGCTAACTATGACTGGATTAATATAATTTAGTGACTGGACGCCACCTCAATGCCACCTCAACGATGACATGGACACCCATTTTCCATAAATTTTCAAAAATGTTTAAAAACTTTGTTCATAGGAAGGTTGGAACCCTGGTCTTTGGATAGAACAAACAGCTTTCCAACCATTGTACCATGCCAGAATTTGTAATATAGAATTCAAAAACAACATAGTAATGGTTTAATAAACACAATCCTTGTCTTTTTTTTGAACATCAGTCCTTATCTTCTAACCCTAATATCATAACCATAATCATAAAAGACTCTTTCTCTATACCTAATATCATTCATCCATATATTCATAACCATATTCACCTCAAACCCTAATATCATTCAATGCTTTTAGTTGTGTTGGTGATTTTATTAGGGTTTTAATAAAGTTTTGATTTTTATGTGATTTGGTCATATGGGTATTTTTTGTGTTTGATTTAAATTATACCTTTTATTCAAGTTTATTGAATCTTGATTAGTTGATGATAGCTAGATTGATTATTTCGTGCAAAGGCTCAAGCTTCACGAGGACTTGTCTCTTGGGTTTGATTTAATCTGCTAATGTGATTACTCGATACCTATTCATTGTTATTTTTTTATTTGTTTGTGTTCTTGGTTGTTACCTATTATAGCTTTTATAGTTAAGGTAATTTATAAGGTTTTCATTAAGATTAAGGATGTTTGTTGCTGTGATTCATAGGATTGAGCCACCATGATGAAGAAGTCCGGTAGCAGTGAATGTAGGTTTGGAGTAACAAGTTGAAGCGACAATGAGAAAGTCTTTAACAGGCAAAAAACTGATTGACCGACATGAATTTGGTGAATAAAAGTTACATTGTATGAGAAGGAATACACAAGGCTATGTCGACACATTTAAGTAACTCATGGCTGCAGTAAAGCCCGGATTATTCGGCTTCACCAGACAATGAGCAAAACTCTAAAGTAGTAATTCATTAAGTTTACCTTTATAATGTAAATTGAAATAACTTATCTGGTTACGTACTTGATTCAGGGTGTCGTTTCATTGATATATATTCAACAAAGCTGTTCCTGAGCCAACATTTTGCCCTATGTATGCTCAACTGTGTTCAAATCTCAACACAAACCTTCCCGTATTCCCATCTGAGGAACCCGATGGAAAGGAGATCACATTCAAACGTGTACTATTAAAAAATTACCAAGAGGCTTTTGAAGGTGCCGACAAATTAAGGGGAGAAATAAGGCAAATTACTCACCTGAACAAGAATCTGAATGTAGAGATAAAGAAAGGATGATTAAACTTTGTACTCTTGGAAACATTCATTTGATTGGTGAGCCGTTGAAGCAGAAAATGGTCCCAGTAAAGCTTGCTTGTCACATTGTTCTGGTTTGTCTCTGACCCTACGATGTTTGAACAATTGTTCTTTTCACCAAAAAAGAGCAGGTGATCGTTAACATTATGTTACGGCTGGTTCCACATGAGTTGTTAGGAACCGACCCTGAAGTTTATCTAAAGGAAGAAAGCGTGGAGGCAATTTGCCATTTCTTTAACACCATTGAGAAACATCTAGATGAGGGTGTCACAACCCGAGAATTTCCGTTCAACAATTTAGCCGTTTACGTTTAGTAATTTGAATTTTTAAAAGTTTCGTTTAGCTTTACCGTTTAACCGGGAAGTTGTTCCGTTATTATCTGAGAATCGTCGCCGGGAGCGAACCGGGGCACCAAACGTTGTGTAAAGTATTTTGGTAAATAACACACAATTTTTCTGTTTTAGATAATATCTAAAAATTCATATTTTCCGTGATACCGTTTACACATTTTTGTTACTTACGTGATCCGTAGAAATTTAAACCATACTTTGTCATCCATGCAAGCATTAGTAATTAAATCCAAAAAGCACTATTTCCCCCCCTAAATAATTGAGACAATTAGTCCCCCCTTGTGGCTCTCATACACGTCCAAACCATCACCTAGCAACATTGGGATACCATTTTTCATATTTGAATTCACTAGAAGACCTTCCAACAAAATGGGAAAAGGACTAGTACTAGAAACCATATGATAGGTGGATCATTTTGGTCCCCCCTTTTCTTGTCTCTCCTTGCCGTGACCACCACAAAACATACACACCTTTGGTGTGTGAAATTCTTCCTTAAATTCATTATTTACTTCTCATTTCATTCTCATTCATTTCTTACACACACAAAAACACTTCTCTGTGCTCTCCTCTCTAAAACCACATGACCCAACACAAACACATACAAAATCATACATTTTTCACTTTCAATCATTTATATTTGAAGACAAGTTGAAGGTTTGATCATTTAAGATCATTCGGGTATAAAATAAATAACGTTTGGGTTGTTCTTGATCTTTGTTCATCTCTAAGAATCATTTCTCTTTGTAAGTCTTCAAAACCTCAAATAACTTGTACTTTTCTACTCTTCTTGATGCATAAAACCTTTTTGATACAACTGTTTTGTAAAAAGGGGAAAAAAAAAAGAATGATTTTAAACTACATAAACCTTAAAAAGGTGTACATATGGTTCGAATTTTATAAAAAGGAACATAAGGAAATCATAGTTTTGTGATCGTGGTTATTTTCATGTAATAATATTGGTACTTTTGAGCTTATTGTATTCGGCTTATATTTATGAGCTTATTTGAGAGATTGTTTGATTATTTTGGAGGTTGTTTAATGAATAAATTACACAGTTTGAGAAGAAAACATAAAGAAATATTTACTTGAAATATAATTTGGTAACTATAAATAATATACTTGTATTGGCTATTTTTCAAAAGGATGAAACAATAGTTTATCTTGAACTTAGACCTCATAAGCTCAAATAAGGCTTAATGGGCCTTAAAGTCCACGTCACCCACAACCATAGCCACGGCCCAAGCTTATTCACAAGCCTATGGGTTTGGTTTATTATATCTTGGCTTATTAAGAGTTTGTGATAGCTTTTTAATGAACCTAGAACTTGTTTGATAACTTTTTAGTTATCGGACATGCATATTTGAATTTTTGGCGTTTTTTAAGGCTTATGGGCCTAAAAAAAAAGCCCACTAAGAGTTTTGTGACTTCGTTAGACTTGTTTTAAAATGGAAAACAATTGTAAATGAGCTTTTAAATTGTAAATTCGGATATGAAATGTTTTGAAATAGTGGATTTTGAAAAAGACTACGACATTAGAAAAAATGAGTAAAACACGAACGTTCATGCCGAAATTTTGTAAAAATCTTATACTTAGAAATTATTTAGAAAACAAAATAATAAAAATTTTGCTTAATTACTTAACGCTTAGAGAAAGGACCAAAATTATAAAATAACAAGATTAAAATACGTTAATTATAATATAATATTATATTTATATACGTACTTACTTACAACTTAAGACTTTTCATAAAAATCGATCACTAATATTTTTAATACACAAATAACGTTTACCAAAAATGAATAATAAACGTTCATGCATCAATCACTTCGTTAAGTTTCCGAGACTAAATCGAAACCCGTATTCTTCTAGGTCATACCCGTGAACCACCGCTCGTTCCGGGTGACCCTACTTTTTGACGTATACTCTTTACCTTATCATCAAGTGAGTTTCAAAGCCCCACACTATTTACTCGTTATGAATAAATTTTTTAATATAACTTTGGTTAGAATATTACCTTGAATTTTTTAAAATCAGACACAAGTACTTTCATGAGAATTTTTCCCTGTTTATGTGTTGCCTAAGTAGCGCTAGACCTCCTATTGCCCAAAACTATCATGAACTGTTAGTCTCTTGACCGGAGGACCGGTTGAGGGAGCACGAATGAATAGATAGATATATTGGGACTAATTATCCCTATCCGGGTAAGTCGCCCCCCCCCCCCCCCCCCCCCCGCACTTACTACCCCACGGGTCTCCCGATTAAACGGATAAATGTACACGTTTGAATTCGGATAGGAAATCTTAGGTCGGATTTCCTCTAGGGCAATGCAACATATAGCTATATGAAAACTATGTCTCAGAATTAGCATTGGTGTCATGAGCTTAGTGCAACGTAAATATCTTTTATGTGAACTTGTATTTGTTTATAACTTCCGCATGCCTTAAGATACAAAAAAATCTTACTGGTCCCACATTACAACAAATTAAACCTATGAATTCGCTCAACTTTATGAGACCGATTAAAGCCTGTTTTTTCAGGTGCTTAGCTTGGAAAATGTTGCTTGATCTATATGAAGTCTAATTGCCCGAACCAGTTTTCAGATTTCATCTATGTTATCTTAAATACCGTTGTTGAACTTACTAAATCTTTCGCATTTTAACCTTTAAATCTTTTAAATTTGTTTGATGTAAACTTATTATTATTTTAAATTTATGAAACGGTGTTTATTTTTAAAACGTATCCTTAGAGGTCGTTCTTTATGCTTTATACTTGAGATATCCGGGAACGTCACGCCTCCGGACACGTATTCCGTCCGGGGCCCGTTTAGGGGTGTGACAGATTGGTATCAAGAGCTAAGGTTATAGAGAACCAGGTAGTATAAACTAGTCTGGATATAACCATATGTTGATCCTACGTGATTAAGTACCTTACATGATTTTACATAGTACGAATAACATTAAAAAAGTACTACGTAAATATATATATGTATTAAATAATAAGTATATACAAAAATTACTATAATTATTTCTCATTTCATCCCATCATGCCGACTACGATGACCGCGCAATCATTCGCCTTCATTTTGCAATTCATCAAGTTACCCATCACCCGATCAAGATGTTGCTCATGCATGGTTGATATAAAGAGTATTCTATAAACTTGATTGTGCAGTTCCCCCCCCCCCACCCCCCCCCCCCCCCCCCATGGCCATTTTAGTTATCTTAGTTTCTTTGGACTCATCCAAGGATAGCGTAGGGACACCTGATGGATGAGTTATCTTGTTCGGTACCATCCCTACCACTATTCTCGACACCACACCAGTGATTACTCCACCTACTACTCAGACTAACACTACAGTGATACCCATAGAGACACCTATCATAGGACCTACTATACCACCATCCCCGGATTATACACCAGTATCTCTTGACTACTCACCTGCATCTGATTCAGAGTCTGATCCATTTGAGGATCCATCATCAGACCATATACCACCATTACCAGCTACCTCACCATTTTTATCATCAGATGATGACACCACAGACAGTGATACACCAGATACACCACCATTACCTACCTATGGTACACCTTTCACTGAGATTACCTCTTCTACCCAGAGATCACCTGTGATACCTCGTCGTCGAGTTATGATTCTAGCACACGGATAACCTATTCCCCATGGTCGACCGTACCGCTACCATCTTAATGGGCCGGTACACATGATGACTGCGAGGAAGAAGGTTGGACTATTACCTACTCATCGTCTTACTGTGAGACATTCTATCAATCATTCTTCTTCAGATTCATCATCAGAGGCATCGTTAGATTTTCATTCAGATGCTTCATTTGATTCTTCTTCGAGACACTCATTGCTGGATCATTCTTCTCCTGATTTACCGAGTACTTCTGCGGGGCCATCTCATAAGAGACGTAGGTCCCCTATGACATCTGTACCTGCATTACCACCTGTATCCAGAGCTCTATCTCTTGTTCGTGCTGATTTTAATACGTCGCCTATGATGTTAGGAGTCCTGAGACAGAGCTACGTCGATTTTGAGGAGTTGTTCAGAGGATAGTTTTTGAGCCGTACTTACCTAGAAGGTTTGTTTGGGAGTAACATTGAGGCTGAATTCTGTAGCCATCTAGATCTTAGAGGGCGATTTTAGAGAGGATGTTGATGTTGTGAGGAGCGACGGGATTGAGATTGACCTCGAGATTCAGGCTGAGATTGACGAGTGTTTCGCTAATGGCGATGCTCTAGAGATAGAGGGATGATGCTAGAGTTGTAGTATGAGGATGTTGATTCGAGAGGAGAGTGGAACGGGTGCGAGGGGCCCAGTTTGAGGTCAGAGTTTGTGAGGTTTACACATACTGGATGCCAAAATAAAAAAAAAAAAAAAAAAAAAAAAGAAAAAAAGAAAAGGAAAAAAAGAAAAAAAAAAAAAAAAAAGGAAAAAAAGGAAAAAAGAAAAGGGATACCCCTGAGCCTGCTTAAGGCGAGCATAGAGGTATACATATAGACATTGGGAAAAAAAAAAAAGGAATTGTTTTGGTTCAGAGTCCATGATCAACACCAGGCTATCCTATTTCCATCGTAATAGTTATTGAGGGCGTCTAGGGGGAAGCAGGTACCTAGGAATGTTGGGGGTGAGTCGACATACACTGCTTGACTAAGAGGGATGCTGAGTAGTAGATGGATAACAGGAGCTAAGAGACACCTGCGAGTGTTGAGAGTCAAGAGTTTGACCGACTCCAGTACGGCCCATTTCGCCGAATGCAGAGTAGAGCTTGAGGCAGATACGACAGATTTGGATTTTATGATCGAGTGAGATTTGGCAGATTTGTGGCGTGTTTTTTTGCCTAGAAGCACATGCTACCGTCACTTAGTATCGTGTTTCATTAGTGTTTGATACTGCGAGCATAGCGTTTAGTGATAACCGTAGTGTTAAAAACTCGTATTTTCTGTATTTTGAAACCAATGTGATGTAATCACTAATGTTCGATGATATGAAATTGGTATTTATCTATGATATGATGTCATGATTTGATTTACTTATGCTTTTGCGTCATGCATTATGGGGTTTCCATGAATATATTTCGATCATGTATTTTCTATGTGAATTAACCGTAAATTTTATTTAACATCGTTAGTGATCTCGCATCACCTAGAAATCTCATCGAGTGTTACGTTGTCATGTTGTAGGAAGATGCCTAACACCCGATCTGGAGCGTCCATGACCCATGAGGAGGTTGAAGAAATGGTTACTCGCCGAGTAGCTGAAGAGATGGAGGCTCGTGAAGCCGCAAGGACCCTTGAACCCCTGAATGAGAATGGGGACGAACAAGAAGGTGAGAATGGAGGAAATGGGAATGGAGGTAACGGAGGAAATGGAAATGGAGGAAATGGAAATGGAGGTAACAGAGGAAATGGAGGAAATGGAAATGGAGGGAATGGAGAAAATGGAAATGGAAATAGAAATAGGAATCATGGTATGAACTATGGAGGTTTCATGCCAGTGGCTAGAGAGTGCACTTTCCAAGACTTCTTGAAGTGCAAGCCACATAATTTCTTAGGAACCGAAGGCGTTGTCGGATTGACCTGTTGGTTCAAGAAAATGGAGACTGTGTTCAACATCAGTAATTGTCCACCGAAGTATCAAGTGAAATATGCTACATGCACACTGCAAGACAGTGCTTTGACTTGGTGGAACTCTCATAAGAGAAAAATTGGTGTTGATGCTGCATATGCCATGAACTGGGTAGACTTATGAGGTTGATGACAGAAGTGTACTGCCCAAGGAACGAGATTCAGAAGATGGAGACTGAATTGTGGAATCTGACCGTGAAAGGAAACGACTTGACTGCTTACACTCAAAGGTTTCAGGAGTTGATTTTGTTGTGTACTAGAATGGTCCCTGATGAAGAGGACAGAGTGGAGAGGTTTATTGGAGGATTACCGGACAACATTCAAGGAAATGTGATTGCTGCGAATCCGGCTAGACTCCAAGATGCCATACGCATTGCTAACCAATTGATGGACAAGAAGCTCCAGGGTTATGCTGCAAGGAGTGCTGAGAATAAGAGGAGGATGGAAAGTAACCCAAGGGATAACCGTGGTCAACAACCACCGTTTAAGAGGCAAAATGTTAGTGGGCAGAATGTGGCTAGAGCTTACGCGGCTGGGAACAATGAGAAGAGAGGGTATGCTGGACCTCACCCACTCTGCAACAAGTGCAGATACCACCATGTAGGGCCATGTACAGTGAAGTGCAATAACTGTAAGAGAGTTGGACACCAGACGAGAGATTGCAGATCTGCAGCTGCTGTTCCAAACACGCAAAGAGCCCCACTTGGGAATCAGCAAGGTGTTATTTGCTATGAGTGTGGGAGACCGGGACATGTGAAGAGAGAATGTCCAAAGTTGAGAAACCAGAACCATGGGAACCGAGTTGGGAACAAGACTGGAGGTAACGAAGCTACAGCAAAGGCTTACGCCATTGGTGGAGGAGGAACAAACCCTGATTCCAATGTTGTCACGGGTACGTTTCTTCTCAATAACTGTTATGCTTCTATGTTATTCGATTCGGGAGCCGATAGAAGTTTTGTGTCGTCTACCTTTAGTGCTTTGCTTGATGTTGCACCATCCACTTTAGACACTAGTTATGCCGTAGAACTTGCCGATGGAAGAATTTCAGAAACAAATGTTGTTCTTAGAGGTTGCACGTTAGGATTATTAGGTCATCCGTTCGACATAGATCTAATGCCCGTAGAACTTGGTAGTTTTGACGTCATCATCGGTATGGATTGGTTGGCGAAGTACCACGCGTTAATCGTTTGTGACGAGAAGGTCGTTCGTATTCCTTATGGAGATGAGGTATTGATAATCCGAGGTGATAATTGCGACGACGGAAGTAAGCTGAACATCATATCGTGTACGAGGACCCAGAAGTATATTCAGAAGGGATGTCAAGTCAACTACGTCAAGTTACATCTAAGAAGGTTGAGGATAAGTCCGGAGAGGAGAAGCGACTTGAGACCGTTCCCATCATACGGGAATTTACAAAAGTCTTTCCAGAAGATTTGCCTGGACTACCACCTGCTTGACAAGTTGAATTTCAAATCAACTTAGTCCCTAGTGCTGCACCTGTAGCACGAGCCCTGTATCAATTAGCACCGGCCGAAATGCAAGAGTTATCCACTCAATTGAAAGAACTTTCTGACAGAGGATTCATAAGACACAGTTCCTCACCCTAGGGAGCACCGATTTTGATTGTCAAGAAGAAAGATGGTTCTTTTTGGATGTGTATCTACTACTGTGAACTAAACAAACTTACTGTGAAGAACCGATACCCACTTCCAAGGATCGGCGACTTGTTCGATCAACTCCAAGGATCAAGAGTCTACTCTAAGATCGACCTGAGATCTGGTTATCACCAACTCAGACTTTGTGAGGAAGACATTCCAAAGACAGCATTTAGGACTCACTATGGACACTACGAGTAATGCCGTTTGGCTTGACTAACGCACCGGCAGTATTCATGGATTTGATGAATCGGGTGTGCAAACCGTATCTGGATAGATTCGTGATTGTATTCATCGATGATATTTTGATCTACTCCAAGAGCAGAAAGGAGCACGAAGGACACCTTAAGTTGATTTTGAAGTTATTGAAGGAGGAAGAATTGTACGCCAAGTTTTCAAAGTGTGAGTTTTGGCTGTCGAAGGTACAATTTCTTGGTCACGTGATTGATAGTGAAGGCATCCACGTTGATCCCGCTAAGATCGAGTCAATCAAGGATTGGGCGTCACCCAAGACACCAACCGAGATCCGTCAATTTTTAGGTTTGGCTGGTTACTACCGACGATTTATCAAAGGTTTTTCAAAAATCGCTAGACCTATGACGAAACTGACTCAGAAAAGTGTGAAGTTTGATTGGGGAGAAAAGGCAGAGGCTGCGTTTCAGTTGTTGAAGCAAAAACTGTGTAGTGCGCCGATTTTGGCTTTACCTGAGGGAAGTGAGAACTTCGTGGTATACTGCGATGCTTCGCATAAAGGGTTGGGCGCGGTTTTGATGCAAAAGGAGAAGGTCATAGCCTACGCATCCCGCCAACTCAAGGTTCACGAGAAGAACTATACCACCCATGATTTGGAACTAGGAGCAGTAGTGTTTGCCCTGAAGATGTGGAGACACTATCTGTACGGCACCAAGTGCGTTGTGTTCACTGATCACAAGAGTTTGCAACACATTCTCGATCAGAAGGAGCTGAACATGAGGCAACGACGTTGGTTAGAGTTGTTGAGTGACTACGACTGTGAGATTTGATATCACCCAGGGAAGGCGAACGTGGTGGCGAATACCCTGAGCCGGAGAGAAGCAAGCCGCTACGAGTTCGAGCCTTAGTTATGACTATAGGGTTAAACCTTCCTAAGCAGATTTTGAGTGCTCAATCGGAAGCCAGAAAGGAGGAGAACTTCATCAACGAAGATTTGCATGGCATGATTAACAAGTTAGAACCTCGTGCTGACGGAACGTTGTGTTTGAATAACCGGAGTTGGATTCCGTGTTTCGGAGAGTTGAGGGCCTTGATTATGCATGAGTCGCATAAGTCAAAGTATTCCATCCATCCTGGATCAGATAAGATGTACCAGGACCTTAAGAAGCTGTATTGGTGGCCCAATATGAAAGCAGAAATTGCCACTTATGTCAGCAAGTGTTTAACATGTGCCAAGGTTAAGATAGAGTATCAGAAACCGTCTGGGTTGTTGGTTCAACCAGAGATCCCACAATGGAAATGGGAGAATATAACAATGGACTTTGTGACTAAATTGCCAAAGATGGCAGCTGGTCAAGACACGATTTGGGTAATCGTTGATCGTCTCACTAAGTCTGCTCATTTCTTGCCTATGCGAGAAGATGACACGTTAGAGAAGTTGACGAGACAGTACTTGAAGGAAGTAGTCTCTAAGCATGGAGTGCCAGTTTCGATCATTTCTGATCGTGATGGAAAATTTATTTCACATTTTTAGAAATCACTTAATAAAGCATTAGGTACTCGATTAGATATGAGTACAGCTTACCACCCAGAGACCGATGGTCAAAGTGAGAGAACCATTCAAATATTGGAGGACATGTTACGTGCCTGTGTACTCGACTTTGGAAAATGTTAGGATAGACACTTACCATTGGTAGAATTTTCATATAACAACAATTACCATACCAGCATTAAGGTTGCTCTGTTTGAGGCATTGTATGGGCGCAAGTGTCGATCACCTATTTGTTGGGCTGAAGTTGGGGATAGTCAGCTCACTGGCCCGAAAATCATTCACGAGACAACCGAGAAGATCGTTCAAATCAAGAGCCGTATCCAAGCCGCCGTGAATCGTCAAAAAGTTAACCAAGTAGACGAAAACCTCTTGAGTTTCAAGTAAGAGACAAGGTCATGTTGAAAGTATCTCCTTGGAAAGGAGTGATACATTTTGGCAAACGGGGAAAGTTGAACCCTCGTTATATTGGACCTTTTAAGATCATTGCCAAAGTAGGAACCGTTGCCTATCGTCTTGAACTCCCAGAACAGTTGAGTAGAGTTCATAGTACGTTTCACGTCTCAAAATTGAAGAAATGCATGGCTGAGGAACCGCTTGCTATACCATTGGATGAAATCCAAGTCGGCGACAAATTGAACTTCATCGAAGAACCTGTCGAAATCATGGACCGTAATGTCAAGCGTTTGAAGCAGAGTCGTATTCCGATTGTCAAAGTACGCTGGAACTACAAGAGAGGTCCTGAGTTCACCTGGGAACGTGAAGACCAAATGCAAAAGAAATACCCGCACCTTTTTACCAACTCTGCACCCGCGGCAGAGGTTGCGTCCTAAGCTTTGAGGACAAAGCTTCTTTAACGGGGAAAGAATGTCACAACCCGAGAATTTCCGTTCAATAATTTAGCCGTTTCCGTTTAGTAATTTGAATTTTTAAAAGTTTCGTTTAGCTTTACCGTTTAACCGGGAAGTTGTTCCGTTATTATCTAAGAATCATCGCCGAGAGCGAACCGGGGCACCAAACGTTGTAGTATTTTGGCAATAGCCACGTTTTAATGTTTTAGAATAATATCTAAAATTTCATAATTTTCCGTGTTACCGTTACTCTTTTCGTTACTTACGTGTTCCGTGAAAATTTAAACTATACTTTGTCATCCATGCAAGCATTGTAAATTAAATCTAAAAATGAGCACTAGTTCCCTAAAATAATTAAGACCATTTTGGTCCCCCCCTTGTGGCTCTCATACACGTCCAAACCATCACCTAGCAACATTGGGATACCATTTTTCATATTTGAATTCACTAGACAACATTCCAACAAAATGGGAAAAGGACTAGTACTAGAAACCATATGATAGGTGGATCATTTTGGTCCCACCTTTTCTTGTCTCTCCTTGTCGTGACCACCACAAAACACACACACCTTTCGTGTGTGAAATTCTTCCTTAAATTCATTATTTGCTTCTCATTCATTTCCTACACACACAAAAACACTTCTCTTGTGCTCTCTCTCTAAAACACACGAACCAACACAAACACTTACAAAATCATACATTTTATTCCTTCAAATCATATTAATATAAGAAGACAAGTTGAAGGTTTGATCATTTAAGATCATTCAGGTATAAAATAAATAGCGTTTGGGTTGTTCTTGATCTTTGTTCATCTCTAAAAATCATTTTTATTTGTAAGTCTTCAAAACCTCAAATAACTTGTACTTTTCTACTCTTCTTGATGCATAAACCTTTGTTGTACAACTTGTTTTGTAAAAAGAATGATTTTAAACTACATAAACCTTAAAAAGGTGTACATATGGTTCGAATTTTATAAAAAGGAACATAAGGAAATCATAGTTTTGTGATCGTGGTTATTTTCATGTAATAATATTTGTACTATTGAGCTTATTGTATTCGGCTAATATTTATGAGCTTATTTGAGAGCTTGTTTGATTATTTTGGAGCTTGTTTACTATATATATGAACACGTGTGAAATGGAAAAACATAAAGAAATATTTACATAGAATTAATTTTGTACCTATTATAAATAATATACTTATATTTGGCTAGTTTTCAAAAGGATGAAACATTATGTTTATTTGACTTAACTCATAAGCTCAAATAAGGCTTAATGGGCCTTAAAGCCTACGTCACCCACAACCATAGCCACGGCCCAAGCTTATTCACAAGCCTATGGGTTCGGCTTATTATATCTTGGCTTATTAAGAGCTTGTGGTAGCTTTTTAATGAACCTAGAACTTGTTTGATAACTTTTTAGTATATCGGACTTGCTTATTTTGTATTTTGGCGTTTTAAAGGCTTATTGGGCCTAAAAGCCCAATAAGAGTTTTGGTGACTCGTTAGACTTGTTTTAAATGGAAAACGATTGTATAGAGTTTGTAAATTGTAAATTGTGATTTGAAATTGGTTTTTGATAAAGTCTACGACTTTGAAAAAATGAGTAAACACGAACGGGTCATGCCGAAATTTTGTAAAAATCTTATACTTAGAAATTATTTAGAAAACATAAATAATAAAATGTTTTGATTAAATTACTTAACGATTTAGAAAGGTCAAAATTATAAATAACAAGTTTATTTATACGTTAATAATAATGTAATATTATATTTATATAATTAATATGATATTATATACGTATTTACTTACAACTTAGGACTTTTTATAAAAACCGATCACTAATGTTTTTAATACACAAATAACGTTTACCAAAAATGAATAATAAACGTTCATGCATCAATCACATTCATTAACTTTCTGAGACTAAATCGAAACCCGTATTCTTCTAGGTCATACCCGTGTACCACCGCTCGTTCCGAGTGACCCTATTTTTTGACGTATACTCTTTACCTTATCATCAAGGTGAGTTCATAGCCCTGCACTTTTACTCGTTTTGAATAAATGTTTTATAACTTTGGGTGAGAAACATTACTTGTTTTTAAAATCGTACACTAGTCTTTCATGAGAATTTTTTCCCTGTTTACGATTTGCCTAAGTAGCGCGGCTAGACCGTCCTATGCGCCAAAACTATCATGAACAGTTAATCTCTTGACCGGAGGACCGGTTGAGGGAGCGCGAATGAATAAATAGATCTATTGGGACTAATTATCCCTATCCGGGTAAGTCGCTACTACTACCACGGATTTTGCATATAAAACGTGATATGTCATGTCGAATATCGGATAGAAAATCTAGTCGGAATTCCTCTAGGGCAATGCTACCTATAGCAAAATGAAGTTATGTTCTCAGAATTAGCATCGGTTGTCACAGCTTAGTGCAACGAAAAAATCTTTATTGAAGATGTATTTGTTTATAACTGTCGCATGCCTTTAAAATCATGTGGTCCACGTATTACATCCAATTGATACCTATAATTCCACTCAACATTATGTTGACCGTTTTTAAGCAAGTTTTTCTCAGTGCTTACATTGGAAGATGTTGCTTGATCTATCATGAAGTCTAATTGCCCGAACCAGTTTTTTAGATGTTCATCAAAGTTATCTTAAATACCATGTTTTGAACTTACCTAAAGCTCCGCATTTTAACTTTTAAATCTTTAAATTTGTTTGATGTAAACTTATATATTGTTAAATTTATGCAACTTGTTTATTTTTTAAAACGTACCTCTTAGAGGAGCGTTCTTTATGCTTTTGGTACTTGAGATATCTAGGAATTGTCACACCTTCCCTCCGGACACTATTCCCGTCCATGGCCTGGGAAACATCTAGATGAGGGGCCAAATTCAAAGCAAATTAATGATTTTTACTTTAGGCTACTCAAGGAGCTATCAAACAACCAACAGCTGGCCCCACGTATGAGGTTTAGGGTTCATGATGTTATTTATTCGAGATTGAACAACTGGATTCCAAGGCGAGAAGAGGTATTATCAAGTCTGCAAAGTACCTTAAATTGTAAAAATAATTTCCACAACTTTTGAGTACTAAGCTTTGTGTGATTATCTTTTTATATTCATATTTTTCGGAATTAGTTTTCTTATATATCTTTCAAGGCATTTTCACTCACTCCAATAATCAACATTAGTTTTTCTTATATGTCTTTCAAGGCATTTAACGCATCTGTAGTGGGTCTATTTAGATGAAATTTCACTTTATTATTAAAAAATCAGCATTTTTATCAGAGGTTCATTGCT
>BQNB010148992.1:0-13654 GCA_026074375.1 Tanacetum coccineum | reverse complement strand
AAATTTTATAAAAAAGATTTTTATTTTTCTGATTAATTTTCTATTTTTTATGATTTTTTAAAGTTTTTAAAGAAAATAAAAGATTAAAAATACTAAACTTATAGTAAAAATTCTAGAAAAAATACAGGAAATAGCTTATGCTATATGAATCCTAGGAAAAATAAGTCCTAAGTCGTAGCTTATAAAATAAGCTTGACAGCTTATTTGGCTTGTAAGGCAAATATGTGTATAAGTATTAAATGTGGGGAAAGTATACTGGATGAGCTATTGAAGCAAATGGTATGACGTATGGTCTATAAGTGTGAGGTCGTGGGTTCGAGTGTGGTTAACCCCTTTTTTCTCTTTTTTTATTTTTGCTTATTTTCAAGAACTAAATATCTAAACTTATTAAAAACGTAATTTTAAACAACTTTAAAACTAAACAATAGTCAAGAAGAAAAACTCAGGACTAGGAAAGAAAGGCAGAGACAGGGAAAGCTAGTTTGTCTGAAAGTGAAAGATAAGCTTTGAAATAGCTTATGTATAAGCTGTTCACAGAAAGTGGGCTTTTGCCCTTGGTTTTACTTAAACAACTATAAAAAGCTCAGAAGAAGCTCAAATTTGAAAACAAAAGAAGCTTTGGAAAGCTTATAATGTATACTATCTAAAAATGAAAAGCTAAACCACCTAGGAACATCTTAAACTAACTGAATTTTAAGATGAAAATGCTAAACTCAGGAAATAAGCCAAAGTGCACAAAATCTTTTTAAGCAAAAAAGCTCAATAAAGCAATTTAGAACTTAAGCTCTTATAAACTGCTTTACCTAGATATAAGCTAGATAATCATAAAAACCTAATATATAAGCTAGAAATCAAAAAATTTAAATCCTAAATCTTAAACGTACTGTTTTTGGTATTTTTGGTTTTTTAGTTGAAATTTGACAGCAAACTAAGCTAGGAAATAAGCTACAAAATGCTAATTAAGCCCTCATCTATATTAAGCTATGTCTATACTATAAGCTACTATAACCTTAAAAGCTAATACCTAAGATTGCTAACTTAAAATTTATTCAAAAGAGGGACAGCAGGAACTGATTAATTCCTGCTGATGCAATTTGCATAAATACAAACCAAGTAGTGCAGGTTACCTTAAGGGTAAACCTGCACTTAAACACTCTCAAGGAGAGTGTGTAAACACAAATCAAGAGATAACCAAGCCTGAGTGGCTTGGTTCAAGTTTTCATAAACAAAAACTAAGAGAGAAAAGTCCCCTAGGGCTGGAATTATGAAAATAAGCTCAAACTTTTGAGATTTTGAAAACTAACTTTTAGAAACTATTGAACTAATGTTTAAAAATGATTTTAAAACTGACCCAAGCAAAATCCACAACTTAACTTGACTTTTGATGGTCAAACTCAGCTTATGCCAAACACCCCTTAAGATTCATGACAGTTTTGAAAAAGCTTTTAAGATCAAATCTACTTATTAAATCCTTGACATCAGATTATAAACAGCTTTTAACTAGCTTAATTAACATAAACTAACAACTGAATTAAGCTAGAATTAAAGGTCTAAGATTATGCTAACTAGTATTTTTGGGTTTTTTAAGGTTTTTATGACAGAAATGAAAACATTAGATTTAATATTAGCTAACTAAAATCAGATGATTAAACTAGTCTAATAATCAATATTAAAGAGAAATAAGTACAAATAAGCTACTACTTTAAGCAATTAAGCAGATCTAAGTTATTAAGCAAATAAGACAATTATTTAAACTAGATTTTAAGAAATTTAAAGAGAAACTTACTTAATCCTCTAGCTAAACAAGAGAATCCAATAAAGGCAGCTACAAGCTCTCCTAGCTTATAAATAAGCTAGGAGTTAAGTCCTTGGAGATCCTTCCTTTTTAGATCTCCCTTCCAAAAGCTACAATCCATTAAGTCCAAGGTAAATAGGTATTTTAAAGATGGTTTTAAGAGTAAAAGTAAGATTAAGCTAAGTTGAGCTCTATTTCAGCTTATAGACTGAAAGAGCTTATTATGAGCTTATTAGCTTATTGAGACAGTTTGGCTATTTTAGAGAGCTTATGAATAAAGAGAGACTAAGAGGATTAAAAGCAAACACTAACTTTGATTAACTAAAAACTCTGATTACATTATATAAAAGACAATTATAACTGATTAAAAGAAAATTTACAATAATTAAAAACTACACTATGGGAGGGTGTGGGGGGGGGAAGGTGGAAAAAGGCTAGAAAAAAGAAGCATATTTTGTGTGGAAGTGTGAGCTGAGGTCCTGATTTAATAGGCCTTTTGATGAAGCTTCTAGGCTGAAATCCCTATCCCCCTCCCCGCTCCATTTGATCTCAGCCCTCATTTTCCCAATCGATTGGATCTCAAATATGACCGTCTGAATCAATTTGTGTGTAACAAGGATTGCCACATGTCATTCTTTTGATGTGACATTGTGTTACCTTACTCCTGAGTGAACCAAGTAAATCCCACTTCTCCCCTTGTGCTTTTCTTGGCTCTAGACGTGTCATTCTCAGAGTAGGAGCTAATGAATCCCATTGAATAGTACTAATATCCTTCTCCCCCTGCCATCTGTATTGTATAGAGCTCATGAATTGAGGGCTTAAATGTTTGGGGCTTTTGGGCTTTTGAGTTGTATTTGGTATCCGGGTAAGGTTTTTAGGGTTTTGAGGCCCATTAAGAGTTTAGGGACTATTTTTGGACTTTTCTGAAAGTTGAGGGGTTATTTTGAAACATTTTGGGTCTTGTTGACTTTTGTTGACCAAAATTGACTGGAGTTGACTGTAGATTTGACTTTTTCTGGCTTTGGCTTCCGGCTTTTGTTCACTCTTCTGTTCTCGTGTCCGTGCTTGCCCGTTTTTGACGGTTTTTCTTGTGATTTTTAATATATTCGTTCCTGCACACACAAAACACAAATACAAGCATATTCCTGCACACACACACAAGACTCGGGTCACACCACGTTAGTAAATATTTTAAATCCGTCCCACTAATTTTACTTTAAAACGTTTAATAAAAAGTTAAACCACGTAAAACATGACTTTTAAACACGGTTTTTATAAAAACTCGGGGAAACGCCGTAACTTACAAAAATAAAAAAATCATGCTCTTGGAGCAACAATATAAATTTTTTTAACTTTCTTAGACGCTAAAAACAAATAGAAACTCAATCACGGTATGAAATTACCCTATAAATGAAAATTCTCATCAAACCTTATATAGTATAAATGACTATAATTATTTACCTAGCAAAAATAATTATCGTAGCTCGGGATAAACGTTGACCTGAAACTCGGGTTGTTACAATTAATTCATAAATAAAATTTGACATAAGAAAAAAATAACAATACTATTATTTCTAGATTATTTTGATGAGTTAGTGACATTTTAATTATTCCTTCACTAATTAAAAATACTTTAGTTAGTTCGGACGAAGTGATCACGTTGTCAAACTGAGAGATGATTTCGAGATAATTGTGACGAGTTTAATTAAAATTTCGTTAATTGATCATTTTAATTATTTCGGATTAAATAATCAAATTGTCACGATTTTGAGTCGAGAGATGATTCGTCAGAGTTTGAATGACGCTTTAATCAACTTGATGTTAATTAAAAGTACTTTGATTATTTCGGATGAAACAATCAAGTTGTCGAGAGATGATTTCAAGATGATTGACGAATTTAAGACACTTTAATTAATCTTTCATTTAAATTATTTCTGATGAAATAATCAATTTGTTAAGATTTAAAGTTGATATATGGTTTTAAAGTTTTGACGAGTAAGTGACGTTTTTATTAACTTTTCGTTAATTAAAATTTCTTTAATTATTTCGGAATAAAAAATTACGTTGTCACCATTTAGCAACAAGAATTAGAGAGGGATTTTTGAGAAGTTTTAAGAGATATAGAGTGAAGGTTTGCGATGATATCTTTTTACGATACTTTTTCAATGAATGCATTTCCTCTTTGAATGTTTTTGCGAAGATAGAGGTAATGAATTTTAATTAGTTTAGTACGAGAGAATTAACCGAGATTTATTCTTAATAAGATGGCTCCTTAGTCTTTGAACATTATAGGAATGTTGTTGAAGCGAATGTCGTAGATGATGGGAGTTTGTTTCATCTATAGTGTTTGTTGTCATGCCTTTCTGGTGTTTACGGATTCGGCTTCGGTAGTGGTTATAGCAAGAATGATTTGCTTCTTCGAAAACCGAGATGTTACACAACATCCCATAAACCTACAAACACCGCTAGTGCTTTTTTGGTCCACCTAATCTCTCGCATAATCAAAGTTGACATATACTATGGATTCTATGTCGGCTTTCTTAGGATATAGCAATCCCAAGTACGTAGTGCCTTTTATGTATCGGATGATACAATAAACTGCTTCAACATGAGAGGTTCTCGGGAACCTCCTAGACACATGCACAAAGGTAAACACTAAACATGATATCGAGCCTACTTGTTGTATAATAAATTACTTATCATATTTCTATATTTACTATTATCCACTGACTCACCTTCTTCATCTCTCGTGAGATTAATACTTGTGAAAATAGAAATTTTCCTCTTTGTAACACAATATGTTATGGATTAAAAACTAGCTACGGGTGCATAGAATTTGTTGTAATTAATTTCTCCTTTTTGATTATAATCTTAGGCAACTGATCTAATTCTTATTTCTAGTTACGATATCATTTAGTCAAGCATATTTCATTTTCAAGAACTTATTTTGCTATCATGTTTGATAAATATTACTTGACACATATTATCACATATTTAACCAACACTTAACACACTAAGTTTTAAATACTCTACGTGCTTAAACAATTCTAATAAAGGGAGGTCGTACCTTTGCCTATGATATTTCCGCTTGAATTGCTTACGAGAATAGCATTGCCTCCATTATATGCTTAGTATGTAGATAATATCTTTTGGTATCTCGTCATGAATTTAGAGCATTAATAATCTTCAATTTTTTTGTTGGGTTCCAAAATTTATTCCCAAGCATATCTATTATAACGATTCAAACATTTGGTCCCTAATATCTCATGGGTCCGAGATTGTTAGTGTCGTACATCCTTTGCATTTGGTTTGGATGTAGAAAAGGTGGACAAATTTCCCATGGAGTATAATTTTGTTGTTGGGGATTATTCCACATTGTGGGATACATATTAGGGTAATTTTGTCTTTTTTGATTTCTCCTAGGTTGTGGTGTTTTAGGTCGAGGACGAGAATTATTATGTCTTTTTGGAGATGGAATTTTTGACCTAACATCGGGTTTGGTAAATCTAACTCTGGGTTTTAAAGATGGTTTATGAAACCTTTTTGCTTCGTCATTATTTGTAACGGGAACGTTACTATTGTTTGCAAGTAAATGTTTAGGTTTCAGAAATGAATTTGATTCGACGGATTTTTCTTTAATAGGTTTAGGTTCAAGTTCTTGTGGTTTTACAAAATTAATTTGTTTAGCCCCACTCGTTAACGCTTCAGCTGAATTAAATCCTAGACCCAATTTGTCTCTAGACGGTTTTTGAAAACTTAACATTTTCTTAGCAGAATGAGTGCTTTTATTAAATTGGTTGAGCTTGATTATTTCCTCTTTAAGTTTCTCATTTTTATTCTTAAGGTTTTGACATGTTTTAAATTCTACATTAATTTCTTTATTTTTCTTTAATCTGGATAATTTTTCTTTTAATTTGAGTAATTCATCTTCTAACCGACTTTTAATAGATTTAGTGACTTATTTTTAAAAGTTACTTTTAATCCCATTTTGCATAAGCGATGATATGCACTATCTAATTCTGAGTCATCTATTGACGATAAATTATCACTCTAAAATTTGGTTTTGGAAAGTACCTCAATAGATGCTTGAGCTACAAGCCAAGTTTCGTCTTTAGTCTTTTCTTCCTCATCTTCGCCGCTATCGCTCCATGCTCTTCCAACAAAATCCCTTTGGTTTTTTCTTCTTGGTGACTTTGGGCATTCTCCGATGAGGTGATTTGGATCTCTGCATCTAAATCATTTTCTATCGCTTTTACCATTTTTGTCATCTTCACTTCTTTGGAACGATTTCTTTCATCGCGTGGTTGTCTTACAAACCTGCCTTGTCTTTTGAAAAACTTCCTGATGTCTCTCATGACCATAGCATACTCTTCGTCTTCACTATCGGAGGTCAAACTTTCTTCATTACTAGATTCCTTTTTAGCCTTCAAAGCGAGAGATCTACTTTGTTGTCTTTTGACTTTGACCATTTCAGAATCTTTCTTTATTATCACTTCATATACTTTCAAGTTGCCGATAATTTTGTCAAGTGATAGTGATGTCAAATCCTTTGACTCTTCAACAGTCGTGACTTTTGTGCGCCATTTAGGATGAAGTACCCTAAGAAATTTCCTAACATAGTTCTTGCTAGAAAAACCTTCATCAAGTGCTTTTAGACTAGTAATGATAGTGTTAAATCTAGCAAAAGCATTATCTATCGATTCCTCTTCCGGAATCATAAATTGTTCATATTGTTGAACAAGAAGATCTATTTTGTTATCCTTGACTTGACTATTACCTTGGTGAGTAATTAATAAAGTATCTCAAATTTCTTTTGCGGTTTTACACATAAAAATTCTTTTGTATTCTTTACGTGGCAAAGCATTATAAATTACCATTTTAGCTTTATTATTTTTAGCAAGTTTCTTTTTAAGACCATCGCTTTGTTTGTCAAATGGTACAATTTCATCCTTTTAAGTTTCAGGATTATTTTGAATGGGAGAAAAATCACCATAGATAATAACGTGCCAAAGATCTAGATCTTTTGATTTCACATAAATTTCGAATATATTTTTTCAATAAATAAATCCATCACTTTTAAATAGTGGTGGTCTTTGCATAGATTGCCCTTCTAAATATTTTTCTGATTCCATAGATCGATTCAAGTTTTAAAATACAATTTATTTTAAAAATCTTGTTTGACGTGGCTTCTGATACCAATTGTCGTAACTAGAAGGGGGGTTGAATAGTTTACCACTTTTTAAATTAATGTGATGTTTGTATATAAAAAGTTAGATTTGATTTTATGTGATCTCAATGTACACACAATATGAACAATCTAGTTAAGTAAATAAATGACAATAAGTAATAATGTAAATTTGTAAGACAAGAGATAAGAGTTAGAAAGATCAAACCACAACCCATGGATTTATAGTGGTTCGGTAACAAAGCTTCTCTTCGCCCTACTCCACTCCTCGAGTACCCAACTCGAGAGTTCTCTTCACTATATCAACAAACTCCCTTTAGGCAAAGAAAATTGTACACAAGTAGCTTACACCAATTTCCGACACTAAGCCAAAATGTCGAGTCCTAATCTTAGCTAGAACCAATCTACCATGCACTTGTATTTTGAGGCCTAAAATACTAACCACCCTTACAAAGGATTCACTTCACCTAAGTGCTAACACGATCTACCCGATCTAACTATTACATACAATCACAAGAGATATAAATGAATTACATGATACATCACAATCGTAATTACGTTATGTAAACACTAAGCTATAATACTTTGTAGCTTGATGATAAAAAGTATTCTTCTCTTGCACTTGAATATTTAAGCTTGAAACACTTGGAAACAAATACTTAAGATTAAGTGATCAAAGGATTGTAGGAAATATGTAAACTGATTTTAAACAGAAAGAATGTGGGTGCAAAAGGTGAAAAATCTGTAAGGAACAGTCCACTATTTATAGGCTGAGCTAGGATCTGTTTTACATGGTCGGCCCCCTTATCACTAAGGGGGTCGCCCATAGTAGGACGCTTCCATTTTTGTCTTTTCCGGGTGAGGTGTTTCCTGGATCAGTTTTATTCAATTCTAGGGGGGCAATTTGAATTCAAAATATTTATTTAGAATAAAACATTTCTTATAAATACAAAAATGTTTTCTATAAGTTTTAAAAATGTTTGTTACAAAAATGCAAGGTTTAGGAAAATTAAAAATTCCTTTGATCACAAATAAATTAAGCATTTATTTATTCATACCTTTAAGTGATTAATTTTCGAAATGATAATTTACGACTAATTACTTGTTTACGTTAAATTTTACATAACGCACTTTTACATTTTATGATTATCAAAACGTAGAGAAGTCGAAAAATATCAATAACGTTTTTAGGCATTATTTTTATCAACACATATTATAGCCCTTTCCACTATATTGTGAGGATTTGAGCCTATTTCTTATGTAGCATGCATCTTTTATGTTCAATCTTTTTGCTATGAGTGTGTCGCTGATTTTATTTGTTCTAGAACTTGTACATGTAAATCATTACGAATCCGTAGTAAGATCACACTTGTGTGATAATAAGTGTATGTGTGTGATAAAGAAGCAAATTATGATAAACCCAAATGGCCTTCCATATATGTTTACATGCTTTTTAGCTAGCCACCTCGGTTAGTTAACCACTTACTTGGAACCTATTTGTTAATGCTCACTTTTAGCACTAGATACCTTAGAAAAACATGTTGAGCCATTTTGTTCTTAATTGATAAATTCACAAAAGAAATATACACCATTTAGCCTAGCCTTACCATAGTAAAGTCTATTGGTTGGTTGCTAGCTACTTAGATGGATGGTTGTTATGTGGAAAATCCTTATGAATTTTAAGAAAGTTGCTAATTCCATGTCTCATGACATTTTATTTGTTAAAAGTTTATGATGATCGTCGACTAGAGGTTAGTCGAATGTTATGAAAAAAAAGGTTAATAAAACCAATGTACTAATTATTATGAAATTAAGGAAGAAGAAGAAAATTGGTATCGATTAGCCAATGTGCTAAGTTGTGATATAGAAAAAATAATAACAAAATGTGTCATTATTCAAAATTCATATAGATGGTAGAATGTGGTAGCTAGCAACGCTTGGTTTGTAAACTTTGGATTCTATGATATTGGTTACACACCTAATTATATATATACATTCACATGCCTTATCCATACCCACTGATCCCTAAGCCTAAACAACCCGATAAATGCTTCTTTTGATGTGTACACTTGTTGCTTACGCATAATCGGTTTTGTTTTGTTTCTTGTACAAGCCTATGGTAACGAATTTGGTCACGGCTGAGCTATAAGTGTGATTTCTCTTTCTTACTCCACCAAATAAAATAAGTAATGAGTGAATTATACTTCATTCCTTTTTCGCAAGGTGCATAGAAATGTAAATCATACATCTTAATTTTTCCAGCCAATAAAGCTTAAACGATGAGTCCTATCTTGTACTTGTACTTAGTAGACTTGCATCATCTTCTTCTAATCATTCTTGTGTCCCACGTGGGTTTGTTTTCTTCTAGATTTGCTTGAGGGTAAAGAAAGGTTAAGTGTGAGGGGATTGATAACACTCATATTGTATATGTTTTTAGTCATGTTATCTGTACTTTTTACGTATTATTTGGTTATTTCAATATGGTTTTGTAACTTAATTGTATCAAAGTGTATATGCAAGTCTATATGTAGCCAAATATATGAAAAGGAAGAAAAGACCAGCAAAAGAGATGTTATACAAGTACGAAGAATCCCACATCAAGAATCAAGCTCGGGAAGCATTTCAAGAATAAAAAGAACAAACGATGCAAGATTCCAAGCCTCAATATGTAGAACAAATGAAGTTCGATTGAAGAACAAATACCCACGCTCAAGAAATATGCAAACGGGAAGCTAAATCAAGAAAAAAGCAAAAATAATGAAGCTTGAATGAATCTAGATGAAAGACTCCTCTTTCGGGTTGTTTTGACCAAAAGTCTACTCAAAAGTGAATCCAGCCTAACGACCTGAGCTCGCAGCCTTTTCGACCAGAAGCTAAAAACACTTCTGGCCATTCGACCTGGCCATCCAGTCGATCGGCTGAAATGAATCCGGATTTTACAAGTTTGATTTTAGCACTAAGAATGATCAAGACCATTCTTGAATCTTGGAGATTACTAACCCTTAGTCCCCAAGCATATCATTTAATACACCAAGGGTTTGTAACTAGTATAAATAGAGGTCCCTAGGTCATGATTTAACAACATAACTCCATAATTCTTCCATTATTTTCTCTCCATCATTCCTAGATCTCACCACTCTCTTTCAAAGCCAAAATTTATAGGATTTTATAGGAGAAAGAAGCATCATTTGAATGTCAAGAACATCAAAGAGTCATCGCCAATCTTTAAGGAATCAAATCCTCATCTTTTGTAATATTATTACAATCTTTGTAAGACTTTTAATTATGTTTTCTATTAATATAAATTCTGAATTTATGTCCTTGTTTGCCATAAGTGACTAGTGCCTTTATGTACTTGATTGAATGATGTTTGTGTTACGAAGATTTTCTTTTGATTGTGATAACATGTTTTGATTCAATTTCAAGCTAAATATAAGATCCATCTATGTTTATGTTTCGTAGTGACATTGTTTTATCAAATCGGGTTGATTGTTAAGTGTCTCATAAGTCAAAAGGCTTATTGTTAACAATCAATTGTATCATTTTGTCTATGATTGGCTACCTTTTGTATTGACCATTTCTTAAGTGATTTGATCTAACAAGAAACATAATTATGGGTGTTAATATGTTTTGTGAAACGAACCGCAAATCAAACTTATTAAAATTAAATTGGTCTTGAATTGAGTGATTAAACTTAAAGCTTGTTTTTATAATTATAGATCTTGACGAGGATTGAGAGTCTTAAAAACAATAGATTAGATCACCCTCTAATTATCACAATCATTTATATCAAAGTGTTCATCACAATCTTGCAAATCAGATTATCCAAAATTGTTCAATCAAGTGTAGTTTTAATTACTTGAATCTTCGTTATTATTATTCGCTAGTTAAGTTATCTTAAACCTCTCTTCAAAAACAACTTTCAATTACGTCAAAATACCCGTGAACGATCCCGGCTTACCATTCAATCCTCTTTCTACTACGGACTAGTACACTTGCGCGTTTGTGTCACCAAGAATCCCGATAACCGTGTTATAAATTTAAACCTTGTACACATCGTAACACATCACCAACCTAGCCTTGTTATTCAATACGCCCCTAAATTCATCTAACTTAACCGTTAAGATCCACATAAGGTTAACTAGCATTATATAATCTGGACAAGGTACTAGCTCCCATATGTGCAGTCGTTCAAATTCATGAATTTCTTCTTGCATGGCTTCAATCCAGCAAGATTCTTTTAATGTTTTTTTGTAGCTCTTTGGTTTGACTGAAGTGAGGAAAGCATCAAAGTAGCACCACATGGCTTTGGTTTTTAGTTGGCGCTTGTTGAGACGGGTCAAGAAGGATTATCAATAACATTATCCAACGGGCGATTCTTTGTCCATTTGCTGAGATGTTCAAATGGCTGGTTGGTTGGATGCAAGCTTGATGTAATGACATCCCCTGAAGATGATTTTTTAGAGCTTGGTTCTGGAGTAAAGATATTTTAGAAGGGATCATTATCAAACTATGCATTTTCTGTTTCTTGTATTTGTTCTTTAACACCCGGATGAATGACTGGAGATTGGGTTTCTTGAGTTGTTGGTGAAGTACTAGCATATGGTGCATCTTGATCAATTAAAGTTGATGAAGGTGTACCGGTTGTATCAATAGGAATCAGAGCAACAACTGAAAGCACACAAGATACAACACTTGGCGATGGCTAAAAGTATTCATCAAACATTGGTTGAAACAGGATATCCCAGTCTTTCTTGGATGGTGGAACATATGGTATTGAGGAAGATGGGTTTTGCACGAGTCCTGAACTAATGGAGCTAGGAGTCATAAGTTGAAGCTCGGGTCCTGAACTGAATTGTTCAAAAACCATAGCTGTCAACTCATTGTAGGAACCCGTTTAACCACTCTACTTCATAACCCGATACACGAATCAAGAAAACTAGAGAGAGAGAAAGACGAAATTGGAGAGAGAGAGATGAGAGAGAGTTGAGAGAGAAAAGAAATTTAGATTTTTAGAAAAATTAAAACTAGATATTTTCTAATGAAAATATCTATATATATATTTAGATATTTTAGAAAATATCTAAATATATATATATACCCCTACACATTTAATGTGACGCGCGGGATATATAACTAGGACCCGGGCTCGGGTTTTGCTTGGGATTAAACCCGAAACATATACAATATTAGATTATTTATCGAGCCCGATTCCCGATATTATCCTGTTACAACATTAACTAATTAAAGACCGAAGCTCCATCGTAGAGTGACCGAGCTTCCTTGTTCGACTCAATAAATTGAGGCTAACACATATACAATATTAGATTAAATTTCGAGCCCGAGATCCCAACTAGCCTATTACATTTATTACAAAGTTCTTATAACGTAAAGACCGACACTATATATTGATGACCAACGTTTCTTTGTTAGCTAACATATTTCTACGGCTAACAATCTCCCCCAAATGGTGGTCATTCAAATTACATTGCACTTTGCTTTCTTGCGGTCTTGTGTCTTAGTCTTGAACTTTGTTGTAGTAGACTTGTTCCTTCATGCTTCGTGATCTATGATCTTGAGCCTTTGTCATTTGACTTTATGTTCCGAGATCTTTAAATCTTGCCTTGCTATGGATGCACTTGATATAAGTGACTGGTACTTTAATCTTGACGTTAATGATGTCCGACACTATCTATACATGTTGACTGACGTTTTCTGCGTTTGTGTGCATCCTTAAATCGCCTTGTGCTTTGGACCAACATACTCATACTTTGCATCATCTTGAAAGCTAGTACTCTTCCAATTGTGGGGTTGACATTTATTCTTTGTCTAACAATCTCCCAGACAATCTTTGTTGACTTATTTTCCTTGATATGACAATCTTCATTCTAACATTGAGGAAGGTCATTGACTTTGTAAATTATGAGCTTTCTTGAATCTTTGATACTCATAGTATGACTTTGAAGCTTGAGTATGAGTATGTGGTAATGAATCTGACGGTGCTTGATCTGAGGTGGTTACGCCTTACATCTTACGTTACCTACACATATAAGGGTTAACAAACAATAACAAATATTGAAGAATGTCTCGTTCATTCCTCGAAGTTCGGTAACATTAACCTCCGGTTCCGTGAGGACCGTTAAACAATATAAATACTATACATGCGTCATCAAGATTCGATTTATGAATGAATCTTCTTAACATGTTTTCAGCTTGGAGTAGTCTATCTAAAACGGACACGTCTAGAGACGCTTATGACGCTTTTCAATATCCCACTTATCGTTCCTAAATCTGGATTCCCGTTTGAGTTAGGATAACAACGACTTCAGGTGGATCATTGAAGTAAACTTCAACAATTATAGGCGTTTCCCGTCAATTCTCGAAACCTGGATCACACTGGATTTCCATTAGCAAAAGTTTGATTCGTAAAGAATCTCGCAAGTCACCTACTTTCAGTGGTGTTTAATGTTGACACTAGCAGTATTTACATTCGTCACTGTGAAATACTAAAGAGTATCACTCTGAATGTTCTGTCAAGATCACACGGATAATGCGTAAGACTCTCTGGTACACTAGTGTTCTTGATTGTGAATGATCGGCCGGATTCACACCGTAAATATATATAATATATAGTAAAATATAAAATATATATCTAAGTGTAAAAACCAACACAA
>BQNB010148991.1:0-16228 GCA_026074375.1 Tanacetum coccineum | reverse complement strand
CTGATTCTTCTGTATTGACTCTGACTTTGGCATTTTTGGACTTTGGCCTTGATTTTGCACAGTCTTTTCCATTCCATGCTCAGTTTTGTTATTTTGGCTTGGTTTTCTGTCTTTTTGATGATATCCACTTCCTGCACAATACAAATGCAAAACAAACATATATTTGGCAGTTTTTGTCTGTTTTTGGTCATTTAAGCTCGTTTTTAGAGGTAAAAGATATGTGTAATTAAGCACTTATCAGAGATCCATATCCTTTTCATCATAATCGATTAACATTTATCTTTGCATACTTCATAAATGGCTTAGATTTTCGTAGAGACCCGCCTTTAAACATTGAGGACAATGTTTCGTTTTAGTTTGGGGAGGGAATCTATCGATTTGATGTTGCTTGCTTATTGTTTTGTTCTCACGTACCCGTTTTCCCACAAAAATAGCAAAAATTTTAAATTTTTAGTCAATCAAAAAAAAAAAAAAAAGTGTTAAGACAAAAATGTAGGTTTTCCGCTGGTAAGAATAAGAAGTAATTTTTGACCCGATCGAACGTGTTGAGTTCTAGCTTTCTCCCTTAACAATTAATGATGATAGTTTGTGCTAGTCTCATGTAGACTTTAAACATGCTAGACTTGAATCGTTAGTAAAAGAAAACTTGTGCTAATCTCAAGTAGATTTTAAATATGCCAAGTTGGATTTTATAAGGCTAAGTATTTGCAAATTTCTTTTGTGAAGAACGAGAAATGATAGTGTTATTTATAAGTCATGACATTAAACGTAGAATAGTTGGATTTCTTTCAAGCTCATATGTGTTAATTGTGGCTTTTTCTCCCATTAGTTTGTTTCACCTCTATATATAAATGTTTAATAAATAGAGTTGTATGGTTTTTTGGTTAATAATTAGCTAATAGAAGTTTTCTTTAGTTCCTTTGTGATTAGGATGAGTACACATCAGGAATACTTAATTTGGCATAAAAATACAAAAATATAATAAATAAGTATCTCTGCCAGATTACTTCATCGTGTCGGAGGCGTGGCCGATGTTGGAGTTTTCATATAAGGTAGAGTCCGGTGTCATAATAAGTAGAATAACCTCTTGTCGACTCGCTATCGATGTGGCTTCGAGATAAAAGGCACCGGTTTTACTTATATAATCCGAAGTCGAAATATGTTTGCTTCATCTTGTCGGAGGCGTGGCCGATGTTGTAGCCTACTAAAGGACTGAGGTTTAATAATGTTGCTTAATTTTTGTCTTGTTTTGTGCCTTAAAGAGCCTAAGGGTATATGGTGCAAATGAGATTGGTCCATTCATGTCTTAAAGAGCCTTAGGGTATATGACATGAATGGTGCCTTGCTTAAGTAGCCTAATAAAAGCCAAATTTTGGTTGCCTCGATGTGGACTTTATTCTTGATGACATTTGATCTTTTGAAAAGGGCTAGGATCTAATTATTGCGTTCTTAACCGTTACACTTTATTTTTGGAATTAATAAGTATCGAAACAAAAGTCTTAAAGAGCCTTCGGGTATATGACTTAAGTAAAATCCTGAGATACAAAAGTAGGATTTGCGGGAGGAAAAGTAAGTACACAATTAGTATTTATGAGTAGTGTTAGTATCATGACTTGTATTTAACAATGATCTTGTTTTTAAGCTTAGCATGGGAAAAGTGAAAAATCGGGGATGATGAAGTTATCTTTTAGACACTTAATTGTGCTTTTTATTCGTCGCTTCTTGTTCTATGATGCCTCAAAGTTTACCAAAGAGGTAATGAAAAGTAATACATTATGTCAACACAAATAAAATTGTAGTTAAGATTTAATTATCAATAAATATCAAAAAAGAAAAAAAAAATCTTTGAAACTGGGGTTCGGGTGTTTTATAACTTGTGATCTCTTATCTTTCTCAACAAAAATCTTTGCTACTTTTCAAAGGTTTAGTTTGGGAAATTTTCGAGGTATTTGGTTATAAGGCATGTGATATTGCGTGAGGACACACAATCGTTTAGTTTAGGTATTGCCGTGTCCTCACGCAATGTTATGAAGTAAACATTTACGAAAACTAAGAATCTTAATCCCCCTTGACTAATAACCTCGATAGCTAAGTGTTTGTCAAGGGGAATGATAAGTGTAGAATACACATATCTATTTATGCTTAAAATAACCCAAATAAACCCAAAAAGGATCAAAAATGGCAAAAATATGCTTGTATCTGAGTTTATTGTGTGCAGGTATGGATATGTCAAATATCACAAGAAATCAGTCAAAAACGGACACGAGAGCGGATGAGTAATCAAGAAGCTAAAGAAATCAAAGCCGAAGCCAGAGAGATCATGCCTCAGCCTTCTACAGTCAACCAAAGCCAACTCCATTGTTTTGTAACCACAAGGACTGTTTTTGCAATTGGTGAAAGTTGTTTATAACTAAGAAAATTGTGCTTGCCAAACACAAGGGCCGGATATGTAATTATCTCATAGTTATAATTGGGCGCGGGTCAAAGCCCGGGTCAAATAAACCCGTGGATCTCCTTTCAGCCAATCACAAGATTTCCCCTAACCCAATTACCCAATTATAACCCAACCCTAACCCGACCTAACCCACCTCTACCCGGTTAAACTTATAAACGTTTTTACACTTACTGTTCACACATTTACCCCCAAATGAGATTAAACACACTCACACACACCGAATCCATCAAGAACACCCATGAACCCTAGTTCGTTAACCACTCACCCACACACTAATTAACCATAGGGTTAATAACCCTCTCACACTCCTTAACCCATCCATCACTTTCAATTAACCCTAACCCCCTTGAGTTAAATCCATGTGGCTGAAAGAAGGATTGTGATTGGTGGATATGACGTGGGAGTGAGTGTATATTCAGTCACACTCACCAAACTAACACACCAAGCCACGTCAACGATCCGTTTATACACACTTTAATCCAACGGCCTAAAAGCTAGATCAAGGAGAGAGAAGAGATGGAGGGCCAAGATGAAAAAGAAAAGAAGGATCTAGAGAAGATGGTGAGCTCAAGCTTCGGGTATAAATACCCCCCCTCGTTCCAGCTTATGGGTGGTGATTTTTAGTTTATTTTTGTAATAGTTTAATTTTGTCGATTCCGTTTTTAGTAATTTTTTATGTAATTTCAATTTCTTGTTATTTCATTTTGAGTTGTAAGAACCTTAATTTCAGTTTTAATAAAAGTATTGTTTCATATAAATTGTGCCTCATTTAAATTCTGTCAAAAAAATTATTTGTGATTGTTACTGTTGTTCATTCGATCAAGGCTTGATACCATCTTTGGAATTGGATGGCTGCTATGGTATCAAGAGGGTTTAGAGCTGTTGGACAGCTTATAGGATTAGTTTAGGTTGTGATTTTGATATAAGGGTTTATGTGGATTAAGCCATAAGCCCACACAGCTTATTGCTTTCCTGTTCATGCTGGAAAGCTAAGGTACACCTTATTTTTGTTTTTAACATTTGTTCTTTTCTTTTTTCTTATAAGCTGTGTGAATCAGCTTAATGTAAGTTTAAGAAGCAGTTTAAGAAAGCTGCAGCTTGTAGTTTAAAAGTATGAATATAGATGTGGTATTTTTGAGGTAAAAAAATTGTTTAAATTAGTTTAGGTTAAAAGTTGAATGTTACTAAGCTGTAGAAGCTTATCAGCCTTAATAAGCTTATTCAGCTTATTACAAATAAGTTAGAGATTAAGTTTTATAAAAGTGGTTCTAAAAAGTTAGTTAATAAATCAATATGGATGCTGTTGCTAGTTGTTTAGATGCTTAGGACCTGTTCTGACATTTTTATATTTTCAGTTTAGTTTAATAAAACTTTTCATAGTTAGTCCTTGTTACTTACACAGTTAGTCCTTTTAATTTTCATAGTAAGTCCTTCGTTAGTTTAATAGTTTAGTCTGTTAAGTCCCTAGGTTAAGGGACTGCTTCTGTCAATAGATCAAACTTTGTGTTTTTTATATAAAACTTAAATGTTTGGCCGCCTACCCTCAGTTTTGATTTGTGTCACTTTCGGCCCATGTGTTTGTTTGGTTCAGTTAAGTTTAATAAAAATAGTATTTTATAAATAATAAAATAGGTTATTTAGTATAATTACTTAAATAAGTATAAAATGTAAGCTCATTATAAAATTAGGGCTTTTGATAAAATTAATTTTCTGCATTATTTCTTTTTATAAAAAGTATTTTTATATAATTTTCAGTTTAAGTTTTATATTTTTAAAAATTAATTTTCGAATTTAGTTTTAAACATTTAAATTTCAAACCTTTAGTTTTTATTAATTTCAACATTAATAATTATAAAATTTAATCTTTTAAATAGAAAAATTAGATAATAAAAAATGTTTTTCCTCATGCTTTTTTTAAAGTAATTAGAGTTAAAATTTAGTTTAAAACAGGGGTATATTTCTTAGTTTAAAATCAATTTAATTTCCTATTTTATAAAAAGAATTTAATTTAGATTAAATATGTTTAATTCATATAAAATCCAAAAAGCCTTTAAAAAATATTTTTAATTTTCCTAAAATTTTCTTTAGCATTAAATTTAGAATTGGGAATTTAGTTTTAATAGATATTATGGATTTAAATTGTATTTGTTTACTTAAATGTCGCATTTTTGTTTTTATCTTTCGTAATTAGTTTAATTTGTTATTAGGTTTTTTAATTGTGCATTTAATTTTAGTAGTAATAGTTAAATCAAAATACACATATCTTATTCAAAATCAAGGATCCAAACTTAACGAGGTTCCATTGCACGAGTCATATGGGGAAAACGTACCCTGTGATCAAACTTACCCGTTTTAATATACGTATTTTATATTATATTATATATATTTTTGAGAGTGAATTTATCAAGGGTAACATGTAACTTACCTTAATTACTCCCTCGGATTATATTATTTTATATTATATTATACGAGTATAAAAACTACGCAATCAACATCCAATTGGAGTCTTGTAAGCGATTCTAAAAGCCCATAATGCATCATCTAGTTTGTCGGACCAGGAAGGTAAAAACGGTAATCACCCGCCGTCCTCTCTAAATTCTTATAGAAGACCTTCGATTCGTGACTTCACTTGACCCACTACATCGTTTGAGGGTTGGTAAGTGATTCGAAAAGACGATGGTGACACCAAAATTTAGACATAACTTTATCAAATTTGTCATAACAAAAATGGGTCCCACGATCTCTTATTATTGCTCTCGGAGCACCCGAATCGGAGAAAAGGTATTTTAAAAACTTAACAACTACCCTATCAATCGTTGGTAGGAACGCTTTCGCTTCAACCCCACATTGGAAAGATAGTCACGGTCTACTAGAAATATTTGTTACCCCTAGATGAGGGGTCGGAAAAAGGTTCCATAAAATCGAAACCGTGACCAAACATCGAAAATTTAACAAACTTGGATTGACATTTTGAGGCATCTCATCATGTTGAGAGAATTTTGCCCTTGTCTTTGATCAAAGCATCACAAGTTTTGACAAATTACGTAGGCATCCTTATAAAACGTAAAGCCGAAAGAAAACCAACCGGAACATAAAAAACCTTCTAGGACGTTAAAGTTGGCTCCATAGTTCCCCCGGTTGGTCCACTATACAAGCTCGAGAATTTCGAGAGCTTCTTTGCCATCTACACCCTTCGGATTAGTTTGATCCCACTAGTCTTGAAAAGTAAAAGGGTCATCCCAAAAAAAATGTTTTACATCTTTAAGAACTTGTTTTTTTCCTTGAGTTGACATTACCAATTTTAAAATGAAGTTACCCTGCGTGGTAGATAGCAAAATCGGCAACCACGGGTACTTTGGTCTTGGAAGTTAACACACATAAAGTCTCTTAAAGGAATAAGTCTCAGTAATCTCTTTTGGATCAAAAGATTTTTTCGTAAGGGTTTCCAAAAGACGTATAGAAGGTGATTCAGCTGGCATAGTTTTCAGCTCCCTTAGTATCGATAACCTTAAAATCAAATTCTTGAAGAAGTAAGACCCATCTAAGCAATCTTGCTTTGGCGTCTTTCTAGTTGAAAAAAGGTATTTTCAATGCGGATGTTCTTGTGTAAACAACACACTTGTTCATGATTAGATAAGATCGAAACAATCTCGTAATCATAAACAACTGCATAACATCTCTTTTTCGAATTGTGTGTAGTTTGATTCTGCTTCAGAGTCCATCGTCTAGCTAGCAGTAATGAATTGGGTCAAAAATGCTTCTCAATACTCTGTCCAAGAAACCGAACCAACACAAAAAACAAAAATAAAAAAAGATTGCATAATTACTATGCATCGCACAATTGATTTCAAAAGGTTGGTCCCAATTTGGAGCAATGAGAATTGGAGCTTCGGTCAACTTCTTTTTCAATGTTTGAAAGGCTAGAATGCAATCTTCCGAAAAAATGAAAGGAGTGTTCTTTTCTCCTAATAGAAGGGACATGGTTCGAGAGAATTTATGGAAAAGTCTTTGATAAAAATCTCTTCGATAGAATCCCATCAGAGCCCGAGAAAACTTTGAATTCCTTTGAACGGGTCGTTTGGGTGAGGAAGCTTAGAAATTAACATCAATTTTGGCCTTATGCGACTTCAATTCCTTTTCTAGAAATCTATTATCCTAGAAAAATGCCTTCTTTAACCATGAAATGGCTCTTTTTCCCAATTTAGTGCTAATTTGGTGTCTTACACCTTTTAAGCATTTTTATCTAATTTGCAAGACACAAGGAAAAAAGAATCGTCCAGAAAACTGAAAAATCGTCCATAAAAATTTTCCATTGTTTTTTCTATCATGTCTAGAAAAATAGCCTCCATACAAGTTGGAAAGTTCCCCGGGTGCATTGCACAAACCGAATGGCATATACGACGGTACGCAAAAGTTTTTCCGTAGTGGCACGAGAAAGTAGTTTTTTCTTGATCTGAGGATCAATTAGGATTTGAAAATACCCTAAAAAACCATCTAAAAAACAATAAAATTTTTGTTGCACACGCTAATCGCTCTAACAAATGTCCATGAAGGTATCAGGAATAAAGTCTATTACAATTTTCTTAGTTTAACTTTCGAAAATCTATTCAAACATCTTCATCCCTTGACTAATCTTGTCTAGCACCAGCTCATTTTCTTTTCCCGTTTGTGACAACTGTCCATACCACCTTTTTTTTTTAGGAACACCAATGGACTGGACTAACCCATGGACCTATCCGAGATTTTGGATAAATTAATCCCGCGACAAGAAGTTTTTTCTACTTCTTTCTTGATGCAAGTTCGTGGCATTTTAGGGTTAACCCTCCTTTGATGTTGTACTAAGGTTGGTAATTCCATCTTCAAAAAGGATTTTGTGTGAGGCAAAATTCTGGATTCTACCTCGGATATCAAAGTTCCAAGCATTGCTTGTTTTTATCGGTTTTTCATAACATTAAGAGTGATGTCTTTTCTTCTAAGCTCAAATCTTTTTTAAATTATGACTGGAAGCTTGTTAATTTTTCTCTAAGAACCATACTCTAGATGCGAAGTGGTGTACTTTTTAAGCCGACTTCTGAATTTCATCTCACGTATATACTTGTGATTACATAAGTATTATACAACCACATAGGCTAGAAGATCTATCTAGTACCAGATCCTAACACCTTCTTTGCTGACAACATCATTATCTTCAGCTAGTGCCATGAGTACTTTAACCTCAACCATCTCATTTTCATATGATGACACTTCTTCTTCATCCCATTCATAGGCTTCAGCGATAAGACCTTTGTTCTTAACCATAGAGGCTTTAGTAGCTGAAGCACTTGAACTCAAAAGAGCCTGTTTAGCCTTGACTTTGTTGTATTTGGCTTCAAAGTCCTTAGAAGGCCTTAGTTCTGGTTTGTGCTAAGAGGAACTGAGAAGTTTTAGTTGAAAGGGTGACTGATATGTAGGAACTAAAGTTTTTGACCAACAGTCTCTTGTAAAATGACCTTTCTTGCCACATTTGTGGAATTCAGTTTGGTCAGTTGCTTTTGCACTACTAAACCTTTAAGTACCTTTTTTGAAGAACCTTTTAGACTTGGCTAAAAGAGCTCTTGCTTGATATTCTTCTTCTAGGTCATTCAAGTACTCTTGATTCTTCTTCTATCCTCTTCATCATCAGGATTATCTTGAAAGTCATGGACAATAAAGGTAGAGAAGAAGGCAATTGCCAGAGTTGTTGCAGAAACAAGAGATTTCTTATTTTCAGTCTCATAAATACTGTCTATTAGGTTTTCTTCATATTTGAGTTTACCAAATAGAGAAGCAAGCTCAGAATCTTTCACATGATTTGTGTTTCTGAGACTTTGGCAGAAACTTAGCCACTTCTTTGGTAACCCATTTATAAAATCAGTATTTATTTCAAGCTTTGAAAGTTTAATGCCATCATTTACTAACTCAATCATCAAAGCTTTATATCTGGTGAAAGTTTGTGTTAGTGTTTCACCTTCTTTGTATTTGAAGGTGTTATAACATAACTTTAGGTCCATGACCCTACTTTCAATCACATCAGAGGGGCCCTCATGATACAGTATCAGGTCATCCCATATTGATTTAGCTGTTAAATAGTTTATGACAGAATTCATTTGGTTATCTGGAAGGACAGACAAGATGAGACTTTTGAGTCGCTAATCTAAGTTAGCAGCCTTTCTTTCATTAGTGGTCCATTATCCTTCAGACTTCTTTTGACCAGCTTTCATAGATATAAAAGGACCATTTTCAATTATGCTTTTGAATTGAGGTTCAATACCAATTATGTCTCACAAGAATCTCTTTTTCTAATTGGTGAAATTTTCCACCTCTAGTATAGGAGCAACATTTAATTGGCCACCCCTATATTCAAGAGTCTGTGGTATTTTTGTTGCCATTTTTTATGGATCTTGATTTTAAAAATCTTTTGAGTAGTTATGTAAAAACTTTAAAAAAGGTTTTATAAATCAAACTGCTCTGATACCACTTGTTGGTCCTTAAAATCCTGATAAATGTATACGAATATATTTAACATGAGGCCGATAAGATACTAATAACATAATTTGTACTTTTTAACGTTTAACTCTTTATTGATATGAATCAAAGAATTATACCCGGTTGTTGGCAAAAATAACAACCGGGATTGAATGACAAATAAACTCTTTTAATATGAACCATAAGCATCTTGGCTTAGTGTGTTCTAGGATAGGATCAAACTTATCAAATAATACATTTTGTATTTTTGTTTTTGTTTAGTAATGGAGACTATAAACTACATTACAACCTGGTATATAAAGAAAAGTAAAACTTCTCCTAGAAGCTTTAACAAAAGTAAAGCCCATGTGTAGCCATGTGCTCTTTCCTTTAAAGGACAAAAGCAAATAGTTAAATAACTATTTTCTCTTTAGCAACTCTTGTACTTCTGACATTCTTTTTTTCTTTTATGCATTTGGGAAAGATAAAGTTTTTGCTTTAATAAAGTACAAGTAACCACTCTTTTACTTTATGTCTTTCTTTGCTTTTAGCTTTAAGAAAGTTCCTACCCATGTCAATCTTTAGGTTGTATTCTTTTAGTGATAGTCTTCAGAGAGTTAGTAAGTTATTTGCCAACACTTACTAACTCCATCATCCTGATCTTGTTCCTTTCTTCACTCGCTGAGAACCGCCTCAGGTTGTGTTGAGTAATTTCTTCAGACTCTGAAGGACTTCTTGAGGATAACTCGCTGAACATATTTATGTTTAGCGACTTGTTTTTCTACTTAGGATATTTTTCATACAAATCCTGTACATGGGACAATTAGGCACTAAATTGGCCCAACAATCTCCCCCTATTTGGATAGAAAATAGCCTAAGTTTTATCACTAGTAAGTGAGCATCATGTCTTCTTCTTACTCTAAATTACAACAAAATAAATGGCATAAATCTTGATTCACTATAGAAGTGAAGCTCTTGCTAAGGCTCACTTCAGCATTTTTTCGTCAACCTAAACTGAAGTGAAGATGCTTGTCTTCAGCTTGTTTACACTTCTCGTTTCTTACTTTGTTGTAAAAGTAAAGCTCTTTGTAAGGCCTTCGTCAGTTTCTGTTTCGCAACCTAAACTGAACTGAAGATGTTGTTTGAGTACCTGAAGTGCTAGAGCCTGAAGTTTATTTAGCTATCTCAAGCTGAACTGTGTTCGGCTTGTTTACATTTAGGCGAATTTATGTTTAAATTTACGGAGAGACTGAAGGGCTCAGGTGCTGACCCAATAATCCCCCCTAGTTGAATATACAAATAGCCTAAGTCATAATCAGTAGTAAATGAGCATAATGGCTTCTTCTTACTCTGAGTTACAACAAAAGTAAATACAAATAATTATATACCTTGTTGTAATAGTTGCTGAAGTTCTTTAGCTTTTCTTGGAGATTCAGTTCAGTATCTGACTAGGTTCGGTGACTTCAATCCCCAAATAGTCACAAAAATGTACGTATGACCGTTGTATCGCAATTGTTCAAAGCATGTATGATATTTATATATATATCACCAAAATGTTTCAAGTATGTATTGCCACTTTATTCAAGGCACAGTAAATATCCATGTTAATATAAAACAATGATTACAATTACTCTAAGTTCATGAAACTGCGACGTAGACATGTATGTATGCTACTTTATTCAAGGCACAGTAAGAGTGTACCCATCGTAGGTGTTCCCTCCAAGAACACCCGGGCATTAATGAACATAATATGTACCCATCATAGGTGTCCCCTCTAAGAATACCCGGGCATTAATGAAAATAATATGTACCCATCATAGGTGTCCCCTCCAAGAACACCCAGGCATTTATGAAAATATCCATGTGTATATAATTGTTGGCACTGAAGATTCAACCAATCGTATTCCGACATGTTATAACGTTCGTTTGCCAAGTGATAGCTAATCACCCGAACGGGGATTTTCAATCCCGAATAGATCTATTTCATAACATTCGCGCTCACCCTCCAAGTGATTTACAGTTCATGCAACCTAAGCTAATCCATAATCATTCGAGTAAAAGTATAGTTGTTGCATCCATAAGTAAAAAACCAATGTTGTATGATAGTAGTTTTTTTTAAATTTTAAAACAAGAATGAAACTTTCGAGGACGAAAGGATCTTCAAACCAAATCAACAAACACAAAACGTAGGAATCGTAAACACTAGTCCCCGGCAGCGGCGCCAAAAACTGATTCGTAGTTTTACGTACCTATAAAATATATAATAAAAATACTACTTAGGTAAATTCCAACTATTCACCTTTAACTAAGGTAAAAAGTTAAAACTTACAAAAATAATATAATATATATAATATACGTATGTTTAACCGGGTAAGTATGATCACCCGGGTCGTTTCCCCAACGACTAGTGAAATTGAAACCACGTTTAGGTTCGGATCCTGATTTGAATGAAGCAAAGATATTTTGGATAAGTTATTACAACTAATTAAGAAGCAACAAATAATGACAATTAAGCAAAAAGACTAATGGTGCAAAAAAGGAAAAGGACTAACAGGGTATCTAACAAATTAACGGAGGGACTAACTGAAAAACAACTAAGATCGAAAAGTTACACTTTCTACCCTGAGAATCTACCCCGATGACAAGCTAAGGCCCGAATTAAGGTGAAATTTGAAAAGTGCTTATTATGAAAAACTCAAAGAAGCAAAGTTGTAAAGGAATCTAGTGGGAACAAAATTAATAAAGGTTACTTGGGCTGAAAATCTCAAATAAGCTCAATAAGAGCTTATCTTTTAAGCTGTTACAGAAAGGAGGGCTTAACCCTTGGTTTTAGAAAATAAGCTATAAAAAACTCAAAACTAGTTCAAAATTAAAAAGGAAAGAAGTTCTAGGAAGCTTATGATGTGCTTAATTTGAAAATGAAAAGAAATTAAAGCTTAAACTATTTTAATGCTACTGAAATCGATCATGAAATAAGCAAACTCAGGAAATAAGCAAAGTAACTCAAAATCAAAGTAAGCTAAAAACTTTAATAAGCTAAACTAGACTCTGAAACTTAAAGGACTTATTAACCTACTTATTATCCATCTAAATAAGCTATAAAATCTAGACTTATAAGCAAATTTAGACTCTACTTAAGTTCCTACTGAATTTGGACTTTTTCAGGCTTATATGACTTTTGACAACTAAATTAAACTAAGGAAATAAGCTAGAAATTGCAAATAAAGACTTAAAATGTATTAAGCTATATTAAAGCTCAAGTCCTACAAAGTTTGATAAGCTAAATCCTAAAATCACTGAACTTAAAACTAGGCTAAAGGTAGCAGTACTAACTTGATAGTAAGTACTGGTAGTGTAAATTTCAGCAGTACTAACTTGAAGGTACTGCTGACGCAATTTGACTTTTAAGAATAAAATAAGCTATGAAATAAGCTAGATAATAAATTCTGAAACTAATTTTTAAAATAAGCTAAAGCTAAACTTAATCCTACTTGAAAATAAAAGCTAACAGTACTAACTTATGGTTAGTACTGGTAGTGTAAAGGCTCAGCAGTACTAACTGAGGTTAGTACTGCTAGTGCAAAATCAAGAGTGCACTAATCCAAACACCCCTTTATCATTATGACAGATTTGAGAAAAGCTTTTTAAGAGAAATTTAATGAACAAGTGCTAAATACCAGATAAAAACTAGCTTAAAACAAACTTAATAATCATGATTAAACAACTGAATAAGTAAAATTCTAAGATCTAAACTATTTAAACTAATATTTTTGGATTTTATGAGTTTTTAAGACAATAATATGAAAATCTATGATTTAAACTTAGAGAATTGAAAATAGATAAACAACTAAGATGATTTAGCTAGATAAAACTCAAATAAGCACTAATAAGAAAAGAGAATAAGCAAATAAGCAGATCTAAACATAGCAAGCAATAACTAAGCAATTTAAACTGAAATTAGAGAAGAATGAAAAGAGAAACTTACTTGATCCTTTAGCTAAACAAAAGGAACCAATAAAGGCAGCTACAAGCTCTCTAGCTTATGAATAAGCTAGAGTATAAGTCCTTGGGATCTCTTCCAAGTTAAGATCCCCTTCCAAAAAGCTCTAATCCAATTAGATCCATAATAGATTTAACTGATTTAAGGTTTAAGTAAGATTAATTCTGAATTCAAACAGCTCTATTTCAGCTTATAGACTGAAAGAGCTTTAAATGAGCTTATTAGCTTATGAGACAACTTAGCTTATTAAGAGAGCTTATGACTTAAAATGAGAGCTTAGAAAACGAGATTTAAAACATTAAAAACTGAATTTCATTAATTAAAGAAGCTGATTACATTACTTGGAAAAGGAAAATTACATTTAAGAAATAAAAATTATAAAAAACTAGATTAAAAAGAAGACTAAAAATCGGATCCCCGGTGTGTGTGAGAATGAGGCCTATTTATAGTGCCAAGCTGAAGCTTCTAGGACCTCTTGCCTTGCTCTCCAAACTTTTAATCCTGGCCAATCATTTCTTCAATCATTTGATCATCAATTGTAGTCGTTGGATCAAATTGTGTATATCTAAGGATCGCCAGCGTGTCATTCTCTTGATGTGACGTTTGTGCTAGTTTTGTGAGTGATTTAGCACAAAAACCCACATAAACTTGTGCTTCTTTCATTGTTGACGTGGCTCTTCTTGAGAGAAGGTTAATGAATCCTTTGATAAAGACTGATTTGTCCCTTCATTTGTGATGTAGACCTCTTGAATTGACTTAAGCACCCTTTAATTTTGATTTGCCCCCTTGTTTTACCATGGGGTGAAAATGGGGAAGACGATGAATAGTAAATGTGCTTCCCGCCTATTTTTGGGACAGTTAAAACTGTTGATCTTTGGTGAGTTTGCACAAATGGCCCTTCTCTTTCTTTCCTCTTTTTCTAGTTATAAATAACTTTTGGAAATTGCAAGATTGGCCCTTGTGGATGTTACAAAAAGAAAATTGGCTAAGGATTTGGGCTTTGGGGCTTCGGCTTTGTACTCTTCTGATTCTCGTGTCCGTGCTTGCTCGACTTTGACTGTTTTCTTGTGATTTTTGACTTATCCATACCTGCACACACAAAACATAAATACAAGCATATTTTTGCTATTTTTGGTCTGTTTTGGGTTTAATTGGGTTATTTTAGGTACAAACGGATATGTGTATTTTACACTTATCAAAATTCCCCAAACTAAACGATTGTGTGTCCTCACGCAATATCACATGCCTTATAACCAAATACCTCAAAAATTCCCAAAACTAAACCTTTGAAAAGTAAAGAGTTTTGTTTGAGAAAGATAAGAGATCACAAGTTATAAAACACCCGACTTTCCATTTTCTAAGATTTTTTCTTTTTATGATTTTTCTTGATAACAAACTACTTATTTGTGTTGACATAATGTATTGTTTTCATTACCTCATTGGTAACTTTTAGGATCATAGAATAAAAAGCACAATTAAGTGTCTAAAAGATAACTTCATCATCCCCGATTTTTCACTTTTCCCATGCTAAGCTTAAAAACAAGATCATTGTTAATTACAAGTCATGACACTAACACTACTCATAAATACTAATTGTGTACTTACTTTTCCTCCCGCAAATCCTACTTTTGTATCTCAGGATTTTACTTAAGTCATATACCCGAAGGCTCTTTAAGACTTTTGTTTCGATACTTATTAATTCCAAAAATAAAGTGTACTGGTAATTCTATAAAGTTTGGGTGATTATCCTTCTGATTTCCGATTACACTATTTTCCACTTTGAAAGCTCTACCACTTTCGCTTCTTTACCTTACAAAATTCTTTTATCCTCTAGCTTTTGCCGGATTTTCGTGTTCCAATACAACTTATGGGCCATACGCACAGCTTCGTTCAGTCGTTAGCAGGCTGTAGAAAGATGTCACTTCACACTTTAACGTTATCAGTTCAACACCCCGAATGTACAAGTTTTAGCATAAACTTTTACTCTTTTCCGGTTTTATTGTTAATCCAATTCTTGGATCAATCAATGACTACTCATTTGAACCTCCAAAGTATACAGAACCAATTGGCTATACTCTTTAGACATTAAAGTTCATAGCTCTGTGCCCCTCCATTCTTCTAAACTTATTTTATTGTCAAAACTCTAGCGGTTATCACAAATTTGCTTCATCTCAGTCCAATGCTATTTGGTTCTCAGTCTCAAAACTTTGGTGGATCTTTGCAGGTCCACAAAGTCAATGCAAGTACTTGCATCGTTCGTGCAACAGAAACTTAACCTTTTGTCCTTTCACTTCTCTGATCCAAAAAACACTCTCAGTTTCTCTCGAACCGCATCTAATAAATTTGACAAGACTACCTTTCCTTAGTTTTCTCGAACCATCTTCATAATTCGACAGCTCCTTTAGTACCGTGAAAAACAGTAGGATTGCAATTCATAAACCCAACAAAAGTGCACTCACAAACAACAAGTGCCGCATCTTGACCCCTAACTGGTCCAGACACTCTAGCATCATTTCCAACATTTGCATGTCTAGCCCGCTCAGTAGTGATAGCAAAATCAACACTTTCCTTGTTCATTCGACGAATGGCAGCTTGAGTCAAAGGTGCAGACTTTGGAGGCATGATTCCTTCACATCACACAAAAAACAATCTAATAAGCATTCATAACATGATATACTCATAACATGGTACAATGACAAATCAATCACAATAAAAGTCACACAACATCAAGTAGTAATCAAAAGATAGTCATTCGTTATTCATCACAAAAGAGTTAATACATAGTTGCATTGTTTCATGAAATGATACAAATTGTTACAACTAATAGCATCAAGTCTACTAACTGAGGATTTAGTTTAGTGATTACACAATAAAGATACTACAATTGAAACCAAACTACTAAGAATCACGAGGAGATCCTCACGGCTCAGATGATGGACTCTTCTCATCTTCAACCGGAACATCGTTAGCTTCATTCAGTCTTTCTTCAAACACAAATCCTCTACGGATCATCTCTTGATAGAACTCATGAGCTCGAACTCTAGTCCAATAGAGATCTCTCTCGACTCGTTCATTCTGCATATAAAGAAGTGTGTTGCTAAACCTTGCTTCTTCCAGTTCCTTCTTTAACTTCTTACACTCAACTTTTTCTTTAGTATTACCGAGCTTTTTAACCAGATTTTCCATTGCAGCCGTTCCTTCTTCCACACTAGATCATACTTCATTACCCAAATCCAAAATCAGCTTACCATAATATTTGTCCTTTACTTTTCCCTTCTTTTCGACAAATG
>BQNB010148989.1:0-16228 GCA_026074375.1 Tanacetum coccineum | reverse complement strand
TTCTTCTCACATCTTTTTTAGAGTAAATTGCAAAAATCGTCCCTAAGGTTTTGTCAAATTGTCTGTTTCATCTCAAATAGTTTGAAAGTGCATAGATAGTCTCAAAATCAAACTATTTTGCATAGATAGTATATGGGTTCCTTTGGTAGGTGATGTAAGGATTACAATTATAGACGAAGCCCATAAGTCTAAGTATTCCGTACATCCTGGAGGGGATAAGATGTATTATGATCTACGAGATATGTATTGGTGGCCAGAAATGAAAAGAGATATTGCTACATATGTTAGTAAGTGTTTAACGTGTTCCAAAGTAAAGGCAAAACACCAAAGGTCTCCGGGCTTATTGCAACAACCTGAGATACCATAATGGAAGTGGGATAAGATCACTATGGATTTTATCACTAAACTACCTAGGTCAAAGAATGGGCATGACACGATTTGGGTCATAGTTGATAGACTAACTAAGTCGGCTCATTTACTGGCTATAAGAGAAGACTATAGTACGAAAAGATTAGCAAGAATTTACATCGACGAAATAGGTCGCAAGACATGGAGTTTCTATGTCGATTATTTCAGATAGAGATGGACGGTTTACTTCGTGTTGTTGGCAGACTGTACAAAAGGCTTTAGGGACGAGGTTGGATATGAGTACGGCTTATCATCCCCAAACGGATGGTCAAAGTGAGCGTACAATTCAGACTTTAGAGGATATGCTTAGAGCATGCGTAATTGATTTTGGTGGTAGTTGGGATGTTCATCTACCATTGGCTGAGTTTTCCTACAATAATAGCTATCATTCAAGCATAAGATGTGCTCCGTTTGAAGCATTGTATGGAAGGAAGTGTAGGTCGTCTGTTTTATGGGCTGAGATTGGTGAAAGTAGTTTGATTGGACCTGAGTTGGTTTAAGAGACGACTGATAAGGTGGTATTGATAAAAGAGAAGCTTAAAGGGGCAAGAGATCGTCAAAAGAGTTATGCTGATAATAGACGTAAGCCGTTAGAGTTTGAAGTAGGAGATCGAGTTTTGTTAAAAGTGTCACCTTGAAAAGGTGTAATTCGTTTTGGGAAAAAGGGTAAGTTGGCACCGAGGTATGTAGGGTCATTTGAGATTTTTGAAAGAATTGGTCCTGTAGCTTATCGATTGAAATTGCCTGAGGAGTTGAGTGGAGTACATGACATGTTTTATGTGTCAAACCTAAAGAAGTGTTTGGCGGATGCTAGTATGCATGTGCCATTGGACGAGATTAAGGTTGACAAAACCCTTCGTTTTGTTGAGGAACCTGTAGAAATTATGGACCGTGAACGTAGTAGGATATCGCTTGTGAAAGTTCATTGGAATTCTAAGCGTGGGCCTGAGTTTACTTGGGAACGCGAAGATTATATTAAGTCTAAGTACCCTAAGTTGTTCGTTGAGCGAACTGATGAATCGACTAGTTAAATATCGGGACGAGATTTTCTAAAGGATGGGATACTGTGACAACCATGACTTGAGCAGGTTAGTCAAACCGTTAGTGTTGACTTATGGATCTGTTGCAATTTATGGATTATGTGTTATATGTGTTTATATGCGTTTATGTGAATTGTGTGAGGAATTGGTAGTCAATACATTGAGCGTGATCCTCTCATTGGGATTGAATTTCCGTTGGATATTGTGAAATTCATTTCGTTCACTTTTGGTGACGAGGAAATGATTTCAGTGATTGAAGTGTTTTAGTGATTATCGTGTAAGTAATTATATATATACGTATTGATGTGTTAGTGATGTTAGGATGAGATTAGATTTTAGTATTAAGGATATGATAGAAATAAAATTTCTATTTTTGGAAGGTTAGGTTCAATAAAAATGAGAAGATAATTATTTTTAGAAGTCGAGTAAATTGCGTTTATGCAAAAAGGTATGCGCAACTAAGCTAAGGTTTTTATAAAAACTTAAAGTAAAGCAAATAATTAAGTAATTAATAAATAAAATTTTTTTTTTTTATACATGAATAGTAAAAAAACAAATTTTAGAAGAAAAAGAAAAAAAGAAAAGGAAATAAAAGCCTAATTAAACTAGGACTCTAATTAGGATTTATCTAGGATTCCTATTGGGGCCTATAAATACAAAATAAATCTCATAACCCCTTCCCCCTATTGTGACCGGTCGAACAAGAAGAAAAAAATTAGGGTTTTTGCTTTGTGAAGAATTCAAGCTTCTAGGTAAGTTTTAATTAATTCTATTCATGTTCTAATTATTAATTCATGTAATAATTAACATGATGGAATTAGGGTTTATTAAAATCAGTAACTTAATGATGTCTAATCATGTTATAATGATTAGGGTTTAATTAAGAGCACATGGGTGTAATTGGTTAGATTAAATTCGCGTTAGTAGATGATTTAGATCATGGCAGAATTTAGGGTTGTGTTGTTCAGCTGATATCTCAATGATGGTAAAAGATTCTGTCAAGTTTCTGGAGTCTAAAACGTAGCTCAGAGAGTCTAGTTTTCAGAACATCCGGCCTCGAAGGTTTTTAAGGTCGGGAAGTCAGTCAAACGTTGGTTGCAAGAAAAGTTGTTAAACCAGTAAATACGGGTCAGATTTAGGTCAGATTACGAGGTATAAAACCCCTACTTAAAATTTGAATTAGACTTAGCCCTTCTACAGTAGTTAAGTCTTATGTGTCTATTAAAGATCCCCCAAATGAGAGCTTCTGATTCGGAGTCTAAGTATGGTTTTTAATTAAGTATGATTTTTATGTGACACCTGGGAACTACCTTGGACGGCTTGTAACATGTTTAATCCATTTTTCGTCGACTGTTAGTTTGACTAGTTTAAAAAATATGAAATGACTATAATACCCTCATCTGTTTTAATGGATTAACTAGTATATCCTTTTTCAATTTGTTTCTTTACCTTTTATTATTATTATTATTATTATTATTATTATTATTATTATTATAATAAATCACTTTATTAAGAAACTCAAGAGATTTACAATAAATTAGAGGGGAGCCGAGATATTATTTGGGCCCCCAATCCTTTAGCAATAGCGAAACCGATCTTATTAAATATATGAACATCAGCACGTGCCTCAATGTCCTGAGCCATGAAGAACTTGCGGATCCTCTTCAGCAATCTAACCGCGTCTCCCTCTAATTCCCCCAAAGAAGAGTAATTATTATTATCATTTTCTTAAATCATATTTTACTATAATAGTAATTATTATTTATATATACTTAACCAAAGTGTTATACGACGTCGTTCCTTTCTCTCAGTAAATCACTGTTCATTATTACTGTTCATCTTCACCACTGTTGATGGCCTAATCTGCTCCACTTAGTCCAGCCCACATAACTGGCCTGCTGCCTCCTTCGTCTCCATTCTTCCCGATTCATCTACACACTTACACAGTGTTTTGTTTCTAGGCCTTTTATCTGTGGGCTGAGACTCAATCGCGGCTTACAGAGGCGGGTAAAATTACTCCGGCCGAATGATTGAGCGATATGGGTTTAGCTGCTAATCAATGGGAGATTTGTGTATCCAAAAGGTATGTAGATCTCTTCGGAAAAAAAAGATATGTTGATATTTTGTGTTATAATTCTTTATTTCAATTGGGTTGTCATAAGTGTTTCAATTGTTTATTCTTTTGGTATGTTTTTTGGTTTTCAAAATTAAAGTTGGATAGAGGTGTAAAACCCTTATTTCATTTGGTTGTAAGGCAATGATGATTAATGTCTGCCTTCATGTGTTTTGCGGCAATAATACACCAGCGCTGTCATTTTGGCGGGGTAACTTGACTCGGATTATTGTTGCAGCCAAGACTGCCGGTATCTTGGCGAGGTAACTTGATCCGGGTTACGGTTGCAGCCAAGAATGGTGTTTGGTTTTACTTATATATTTGCAGACCTGAGCCTTAAGTGAATCAAAGGTGATTTCATAAAATTGGAGTTACATTCGTGAACGCGTACAGATGTCAGGTAACAATGCGTTTAACAGAAACAGATCATTGCAACAGGTTAATATGACAAGTGATCAAAGCGATTATTAATGGTATTCAATAATGAACCCTTTGGGATTGCGTTTGAACCAATGAGAACGATTTTCTGTGTTCGTTCTAATATATGAATAAGGCAATGATGATAGTTTTATGCATTTACATTTTTTCGGTGCCCATGCCTTGGCGGGGCAACCACACCTGTAATGTGGTTGCAGTCATGGCGTGTATTTGGTATCGATTCTATGTTTGCAAATCTGAGCCTCATTTTTTAGTGACGCGTTATTTCCTATATACTAAGACCCATCATGGTACACTATATACTAATCCTCATCATGCTTTGTGATCTGAGGGTTTGCCTATGGGTTTTTCTCAACGATGATAATTCATACGCCAAACAAATCTGAATTAAACCTCAGAATTGCGGTGTGGGATTTTAATCTTGATGGATTATGGTGTTAACCACAAACTATATTTGTGTTAATTTTGTGGATGTTAATTAATTGGCAGACCAGTCGTTAGAAAAAGTTCATAAGGGTCTTGTGTGAGCTAATAACTACACCACTATTTTGGACATAACAAGCAGTATTAACTACTTCAGCCCAAAAAGTTGTTGGTAATTTTGAATCAGCTAGCATAGTCCTAGCAGCCTCTATTAGTGTCCTATTTTTCCTTTCTGCTACTCCATTTTGTTGTGGAGTCCTAGCAACACTAAATTCCCTCTTAATACCCTTCATTTCACAAAACTGATTCATGACCCTATTCTTGAATTCAGTCCCATTGTCACATCTAATCACTTTCACCTAAGTCTCTATTAGATTTTCTATGCATGTAATGAATGTTTTAAGGATTTCAGTAGTTATCAATCTTAGTGCTAAAAACGAAAACCCAACTAACCTACTAAAATTACTGTGACAACTAGACAAGATGCATCTTTTCCGATTAAAACTCCTTTACAAATGTGGGCCAAACAATCGCATGGTGCAACATATTGTAACGGGTGGCTGATTGAAACTGTTTATGGTCTTACAAGAAGACTGCTCTATGTTTGCTTTCCCGTCTGACAAGCAACACAGTTGTTGATTAATTTTCAAAAAGTTTTTGAAGGGTAAAACCTCTACAAGACGCCCTTACTAGTGTAGTCATTGTTTTGAAATTTACATGTCCAAGCCTCCTATGCCAAAAATTAGATTCATCTGGTGTGGCTTTTGCAAAGAGACAAGTGAGACCTCCTTGAGGAACAACATTCTTTAAATCAACACTGTACATGTTATCCTTCTAAACTTTAAGCAAACATGACTTTCATTCAGTTAACCTTTAAGGTCTGGAGACAAAACAACACATCAGTATCAGTTAAAATGAACACTATTCGTCTTGTCACATAGAAGGTATCATTTGTAAGAACCTGAAAAGTTAAACCTTTAGTTCCTTTACTAAGTACTCAGCTTCAAATCCAATTTACTAGTTCTAATTTAACCTTCCCATAATTTTCCCGCCTGTGGAGTTACCTCCAAAGGTAACAAATCCTCCATCAACTTTCTACTCATAATACATGTAATATAGGATTCTGTTACCTGTCATGTGCCGATGCATCCACTGTCAATTACTACCTATTATCCTTCAAAGCTTGTTGTGGATTGCCTTCACATAAGGGTAGAAAATAAGTTTCTTTTCTGGGGACCCAACCCATTTCTGACATGATCTCCTTGTGCATCAACATAGTCCAAATATTTTAAAGGATGACACTTGAGCACCATTATTTCTGGAAGACATGGTCTAAGACTTTTATGTTTAGGTCCCAACCCGACATGATGAGGCCTTAACAACATTTCCCTTGTTTCCTTAACACCCTAAGAACTGCTTTTTTGCCTATCCTATTAACCTACTAGCATTGGCCTAGCAGCATTAACATTTTTATCATTAACAAGTATAACCCTCGTTATTAAAATTATTGTATTTACGTGCTGTTTATTTTGTTATAAATCCTTCTAGCATTGAATATGCAGTATTAATAACATTTTTTCATGGGTTCCTCTAGCATTATTCACTGCTGTTCTTGGTTGAACAGTATTAACTGGTCTAGCAGCATTAAGTGAAATTGGGTCAGACCTAGTTAAGACTGTTCTTGGAACCATGTTCCTTTTTGGACTAGGGTGAGTTAATTTAGAGAATTCTGTTTGTTCCACGCCTTGAACATTGGTCCAAACTGGTTTTCAAACTTTGATTATTAACATTAATGCATTTCTTTCTCAAATGTTCAAAACTACCACCCACATGACAAGCATGGTTGCACATCTCAAAATCATTCTCTAATTTTTAAGACAGATCTACTGGTTCTAATTTCCTCTTGTTTCCTCTAGACTAAGTTGTTTTATCTATTTTTATCAACTGATGTGTTCTAGGAATTTACCTGCTTAGTAGACTTAACAAAGTTTATCTTAGAAAACTAGGTTATTAAACACTCAAACAGTTTTTTAATCTAGGCACATCTCTTCCTCACTTTCTAACACTAATCTCAATAATTTGGGCTCCATCTTCTTTCCTAGCAGTCTTAGGTTCATTAGTCTCAACTAGCTTTTTTCAACTACAAAACTCACATAGCATCAACTCCATTCACATCAACAAAATCAGATCTAGACTAGGATATACTAGAATCAGGTTATGGTGCATAAAAATTCCAGTATAGGAAGTAAGACAACATTATAATACCCTAATCCTGTTTTTACACTTATCCATTATCTGTCTTCTAGAATTCACTTAGGCTTTTGATGAATTTTCAAATTTTGTACTGTAAGTTGAACCACATCTTTTTTCTTTTGTAACAAACTCCAACTATCCTTTTAAGCTACTGTAATATCTAAAATCTCTTAATATATTTCACACGTTTTAATAGTTTTTATATCTTCCACATACACAAAACTTATTTTCTTAAAGACTAACAGTCTAAGCTCTACAGATTCTAAAACCCAGTTTTATAAGAGACAAACACATATCCTAGCTATTCCTTAAGTCCTTTAACGAAGTATTCATTTTGTTCTTTTAGACTTATTACACAGTCCTAAATAAATGAAACCACCAATTTGAGTCTTAGATACCTCAAGGTTGTAGAAGAACTTGAACTTGTAAAGAATAACCATGAGAAAGCAAAATTGGTTGGACCTTCTTTCTGAGCTTGAATCACTCTAATCATAGCCAAAACCATCACACAGAAGACACTATGCAATTGAAGTATTTCCTCAACTAGCACATCCTTTGGTAGACTCCCCTATTCTTAGCTGTCTGATTCCTGGATGCATTCACTCTCTTGCAAATGACTCATTTTGTGCATTGAAACACTCAACCTGGATTGTCAAACCCAATACTTTCCTTTGTTGGCCATAATCCACTCCTTTCTCAGTATTCGTAAGGAATCCTTCTTCCCGTCAATAGTCAAGCATAGGCAATGTTCCACCTCAAGTCCCATCGCTTCTAGATCCATCAGGAAGGAATTTGGTTGTGATCTTCATTATCAAGTTGTGGAATACTTGATTGGCAGCAAAGAAGGAATAATCACAAAGAGCATCACTCAAAATTTAACAGTTGTTTGAGCTAATCAACAGCACCCTAGTGCTAGCAAGTAATAACAGCTTTAGTTGCACTAATAGTGTTGCTAGAGGACCGAAAGTCACATTGTCGAGTTTGTGGTTAGCTAGACTGTCCCTTGACCTCTGACTCATATCCTTTGGTTGTTTGAAGAGGTTATCCAAGACTCAATGCCTCAAATCTCCTGGTTTGTTCCTCCCACAATAGATGCATATCCATTTCTTATATAGTACTTCTCAAGAACTTCTGATTGATGTCTTCTGGAGAATCACTATTACATGCAATCTCAGTTGACTAATTAGCTTTTGAAGCCTTTCATAGGTTTGCTCAATCACTTTTGTGCTGGATGCAGCAAAGTTTTCATATTGTTGCTTTAGAAGATTTTTTTGAGTTTTCTTTGTAGCAGCATTACCTCCAAATCTGTTCTCAATAGCCTGCATCAGTGTCTTAGCATCCTTGTATGAGTTGAACTTTAATTAATGCTCATTAGGTAAGACCATCAACAAAGTGCTATCTTGCCCTTCTTTGTGCCTTCCTTCAACACTTTGTAGGAGGGAATTAACAAGGTGAATATCAAGTTTAGGGGAGGATTGTTAGGAATTGAAGGCTTCTGAAGTTACTACTGTTAGTTTTGGAAGATAATACTGATGGTTCAAGATTGTGTTGCTGTTGAAGTTTAAAGAAAATAGTCTAAGTTATTAGTACTACTAGCTATAATAGTTAGTGCTGCAAGTACATTGTTAGTACTGCCAGTATAGTTCAGACTGTTAGTTAATACTTAGTGTTGTTAGTCTTGTATAGTTAGTACTACTATTATGATATGCATAAGTTAAATTAGGAATAGATATGCATTATCATTATACGCGTTTTGTAAGCTCATTAGGGTTTCCTTGGTGTATAAAAGGAACTCTAAGGCATAGATCAACATATATTAGTCTTTCATAGTTTTTCATAGCTTTAAGGTTGTAAACCCTAACACTATCAAAGAGTGTTCATATTAATATATTAAAGCTTATTGTTTTGGTTATATTTTTTTGTGTTAAACATTCATTACTGTTATTCTTCTTAGTGGTATAAACTAGATTCCGCATAGTTTATATCATACACTCAAAGTTTCAATCTTAGTGCCTTTGGATTTATCCAAGGATACTAAACCTTACATCAAGCTAAGGAGTTTAAGATCTGTTCATTAGGATCAAAAATCTTTTACAAAAATATCTCATACTTATCCCGTAAGTAATCTTGATAAGTAATCTTCATCTTTATCCTTCTGACAGTAGAAATTCTTTTAGCAGTTGTAATCTTTCAACAGTTGTAACTAGCAGCATTAACTTTTATTCTAGCATCACTAACTGTGTACAAGCAGTAGTAACTACTTAGAATATTTTCTTCATTCTTCATCAGCAGTACTAAGTTACACTAGCAGTACTAACTTTATGCTAACAGTTGTAACTTTACTCAAGCAGTACTAACATATACTAGCAGTACTCAGTTACACTAACAATAGTAACTTGTATACTAGCAGTATTAACTACTTAGTAGTATTTCTTCCAAGTCTCTAAGCAGTCTTAACTTCCATTAGCAGTAGTAATATATACTAGCAGTAGTAACTGACAGTACTAACTACTTAGCATATTTTTCACTAATTATCACTAACAGCAGTAAGCTATGCTTAGCAACAGTAACTCTAACCTTATCAGTATTAACTCCAAGATCATCATGAAGTCTTTTGATCCAAACATATGTTAGTACTACTAGAGTAAAGTTAGTACTGCTGGTGAAGATTGAAGAAAATATTCTAAGTAGTTACTACTGTTTATACACAGTTAATGTTGCTGGTGTATAAGTTACTTCTGCTAATGTTCAGAGTTAATGGCGCTGGCACAAAGTTACAACTGTTGAAAGATTACAACTGCTAAAAGATAAAGATTGCTTGAAGATCAAGATTACTTATGAGATAAGGATTTTTATTTATAGAATAGATCTTTGAGAATATCCTAAGTTTTAGGAATATATTGTAAATCGACTAGGACTCATTGGTGTATAAAAGGAGGTCCTAGGGCATAGAGTTTAAGATCAGAATCACATCTAGAAATCTTTTGTTTTGATATCGTTATAGCTTCAAGGTTTTGTAACCCTAATACTAGTTAGAGTATTCGTATTAATATATTGAAGCTTTGTTTGTTAATCTGTGTGTTCATTAGAATTACTGTTCTATTGCATATTCTTCTTATTAATCAAAGATTAGATTATGCATAATCTTTGAAATATTTTATAAAGTTTCTACTATAGTTGTGTAGGATTTATCTTGCATAACTTGTAACACCCCCATTTTGGTAAATATAGCAGCGGAAGCTAATCTGAGGTATTACTTCATGAATCACAGATACAATCATAGAAAACGACTCAAAAGAGACGTTTTTTAAAGATACATTATCATTCATTTAAAATCAGAGTTTTACAAAGGTAGGTCCCAAAATCTAGAAACATAAATTGTGAATGATAACAAGTTTTAGCCATCTTCAAGTCCGTGCCACTCCGTGCCATGGTCTGCTTAGTTACCTGAGATAAACATGCTAAAAAAGGTCAATACAATGGTTGACTGAAATTCATAGGTTTATGATTAATAGTTTAATACAAGTTATAGTGTAATAATTGCACAAGCACAATTATAAAGGAAAACAGTATTATCATAGAGAACAGTTGAATGCAAGTTTAATGGTAAATGGGTTACGTTATATAGACCCGTAATTTGTAATAATTGCAACACATACAGTTATCATGGAAAATATTATTATTGCATCTAAGCTCTTGAATCACATATTTAACTCAATAGAACCAGGAGACTTTACCAAAAGATATACTAAGAGTCACTATCCAAAGAGATATTGGAAGATATTACCCAAAGAGATATTGGGAGATATTACCCAAAGAGATATTGGGAGATACTACCCAAAGAGATATTGGGAGATATTACCCAAAGGGATATTGGGAGATATTACCCAAAGGGATATTGGGAGATACTACCCAAAGAGATATTGGGAGATATTACCCAAAGAGATATTGGGAGATACTACCCAAAGAGATATTGAGAGATATTACCCAAAGGGATATTAGGAGATACTACCCAAAGTGATATTTCCATGTATTTAGGCAATAATATATCAGGATGGCATACAGTTGGAATAACACTTGAATTTATGGTTTAAGCATGTATCCCCCTCGCGGGTTTATAAAGCATTAAAAGATTAAAAGAGAGGCTATGAAATCTCACATGATATGTAGTTGTAATAAATATTTCAAAATGAAAGCTGATGGTCTTATCACAATCCTAACAGGGAAGGTTGATATAGCAAAATGATAGTAAACAACCACATCACGCAACATGAGTAAATATGTCAAGTCTTAGGAAGATTGTACTCTAGAACTTTGGTTCCAATGTTATGAGTTTGATTGGAGATTTTTGGAATTATTGTATCACCGTTCGGGCCATCATATTTCAGAAGTCATTCAGTAAACGTTTGAGGAGTCAGGGCACTTTAAATCGTAAACCCAGCAAACTCTGTTAGAACGTAATACCAAGATGAAATCCGGTAATATGAAGCTCCTTAGTATTGTGACACAGAATAGATTTAGGATTATTACGGAAATGTTTTATAATGTTTTGATCGATAAACAAACGGTAAATGATTCGGGTTTAAACAATAATCAATAAGATTAATATATAAAAATATATTAAAATAAAAGTATTTGCAAAACAGCCTTTTAAGTTATGAAAATTACATTTTAGTCCCTTAAGTTTTAGATTTTTACATTTTAGCCCCTAGGTTTTCCAAAATGACAAAATGAGCCCTCATAGTTTAGGTTTAGATTAATTACAATTTTAGTCCCTGTATTTTAAGTTTGAAAAAATTGACAAAACAGCCCTTTTAGTTTATAAGTTTCAAAAATGGCAAAAATGGTCTTTATAGTTTGAAAAATTACATTTTAACCCCTATAGTTTCCAAAATGGCAAAACTAATCTTTAGACTTATAATTTAAAAGATTTACAATTTTTACCCCCGTATTATAATTTTGGAAAATGACAAAAACAATCCCTACACTTTTAGTTTTAGGAAAACACATAGAAATATTTTTAGAAAATTCATGTTTTGGGACAATATGGGTCGCGATTTTTAAGGGGGTTAGGGTTCAAGTTAAGATACGAATTCGTAAAATGTTGTAGACACAAAGATGGTGTTTAAGATGGTGGAGGGGCATAGCTAGGTTTGTGTGGAGAAATAAGAAGTTACGATGGTGTGAAAAGGTGTCCACAATCATGCGTATTCTAAAAATCAGCATACGTCTTTTGGGGACAGATTTTAGTCGTGACTATTGAATGAGCAAACAAATGATTCAGGGGCTGATATTATACAGATCTAGAGTATCATAGATGTAGTTTAACATATCAAAAATTGGGCATAGGTTGTTAAGAGAAATAGAAAGTTATGAGTGTGCAAAAGTGGCTCTAGACATCGAATTCATTATTTCATGTGAAAATGGAAAATGGGTTTAGACAAGAATTTGTTAAGGAAATCTTAGGACCAGATACTAGGTGTTCTAAGAACATGATAGAGAGTTGATAGAACAAGATTTGTACTTACAAGAGTTAAGGATCAAAGAAATGGGTCGAAATGGACATGTAGGCAACCTGATACCCCTATGTGGCTTATCAAGACCTCATGGCTTTATTCCTTTCATGATTTCTTGGCTTCTAAACCTTCCATAGAGCCCCTTGAGTCTTCTACTTCTGCTAGTATAGAAATTGAGAGAGTATGCTGTGTGTTTTGCTTGGGAATGTCAGAAAACTAGCAACTATGCATGCGTTTATATAGTGGTTCTAAACTTGGTGACCAAGGGTGAGTAGGGGCTGAGTAAGGAGTCTAGTATAGTAGCTTAGGTGATGTGGAGAGGGCAAGAGTAATCCTTAGTGAACAAGGAAGAGGACTAATCTAAAAAGAATTAGGTGGTGGCGTTTTACTATGTGACGAGGCAAAACTTACCTTGGAGACCAAGGTGATGACTAAGGTGCTATGGTAATGATGATATGATGATAAAAAGATGATTCTAGCTAGATTTGAATTCAAATATTTAGAGGGAAAAGGTTATAAGGAGTGTTTGGTTTAGTTTAAATCGAATTAGGGGAGTTTGGTTTAGTACGGTTAGGATTTTAGTTCATTTTTCGAGTGTATTGGATTGGTAATAATGGATTAAGGATTATAAGGTTTGTATTAAGAGTTTATAACACAATTGGATTAGTGGCTCGTGTTTAAAATGGGTGAAAATGGTTAAATGGGGCACGGGTTGGAATTAGGGTTCATTTAGGGTTTCTTGGTTCATAACTAGAATATTTTCATGAAATGTGATAGAATATGGAATGTATAGTTGTAAATTAAGTATTTACAACTTATTAGATTAATGGTTTAGGTTTAGAACGGGTAAAAACCAATAAACATGTCATGGTTTAGAAAATAGCTCGGTTTAGGGTTTCTTGGTTTGATTTTATGAAATCTTATGAAATGAGAATGAATATAGAATGTAAATGAAGTGCATGACTAGCTTGTACCTTGTACTTAATAGATTGTACAAGTTTCTTAGGAAAATGGAGGTAAAACGACTATTTTGAATATCATACATTAATTACTTGTACATTAGGCTTTAAAGGACTTGTATCTTGACTTGGAGGAAGTTTATATATCAATTGAGATGTTATATTACTTGTACATATACTTTAGTAGCTTGTACATTCACTTTAGATGTTAACTTTACATGGAATTTGGGTTTTAAAAGTATACGATAATGGTTTAAAGCCTGTCTTGATATAATGTTGCAAATGGTAAATTATATGAGTAATGTATTTTGTAAAAATGATATTAAGATATTGACTTGACATGTTATGATGTTTACTTGACATATATATAGATAGGATTGTCATAGGTAGGTTGTGCGAGCTCGTTAATTTTAGTTATGCAAGTAATGTAATAAAGCGAAAAATTTCCCTGTACAATTGTGATTATAATAAAATAGGTTGATTTTGCATTTGATGAAAATTTTGGGTTGTTATAGTCCCGCATCCTTACAGAAATCTCATCCCAAGATTTTAGTTGAATGCCGGAGAGATGTCAAGGAATGATTATGAATTGTAAGAGAGTGGTTAATTATGTGGGATACAAATTTAGAAATAAACAGACGATGAAGGTAATAATGATAATGATTAAATGAAGAAAAGGAATTATTTATACAAACGGATTGAAAGAAACTTATTTGTACGAATGCCATACTTAAGCCTATTTATTTATAATTTGTCATTTACAAAAATAGGCATCCCAATCCTTGTAACTGAGAATTTATAAATTCATAGTTCTGGGATTTATAATTTCCTTATTCAAATGAAGAAGAATCTCAATTCATTTCAATAAGACGATTATCAATCATCCTGCCCAAGCATAAAACTTGATATCAAAATGAAGATGAGTAAGAAGTGAAGTAATGAGAAAGATAACGGGAGGTCAGTCGTACTGATGCCTTGAAATAACATGATGATCCCCGTCGTTGCATTCCAATAAATGATATAAGGTGAGTATTTGAACTCAAAATTCAACATGAAAAATTCAATAAAATGGACAAATAATGATAAGTTTTGAATATAAAGATCATGAAAAGTTATGAAAGCTATCGTGTTGAGGAAGTTTTCAAGGTTTTTGGAAATAAACAGAATTATCGATTCCTGGGACCTGTGGGTTATAGGTCCTATTCTGCTTTCTCTGTGTACTCTGATCCCAATATGTACTATTCTAAGTTCAGGGATATGGCAGATGTTGCAGGTTCTTGGGGTCAAAAGGAGCCCGAAAGGTAATATATTTTTATTTTAAAATGATTAAAGTTCAAAAATAAGTATCTTTACAGGATGTAACTATTTTATGTCACTCTATGTCAGAGTTGATATTTTCGATGAGTCACTACACAATATGGTAATGTATTTTTGAGATTGTTTGACTTTGGGGTTTTACCTCTGCAGGTTATAACGGACAGGTTTTTCAAGATTCTAAGGTTTTCAAGGATGAGTTTCCTAATAAGTGTTAAATTTGGAGATGATCAGTTATGATAATGGTGTATTTAATTTTGATTGGTGATGTTGTTCTTAATGATGGAAATGGAAATGGGGATATAAGTGAAAAAGTTCCGGTGTTTATAAATGATGGAGATGAGTTTATATGAAAAAATAATGATAAAAGATCATGAAGATGAGTAATTATTGGATAATTTTACTGCTTAAGTGGTAACAATTTCTCGAGAACAAAGAAATATTGGGGATCAAACAACGGTAATGGTGATAATATCAGAGATGGAGTCAAAACAACTGGTGAAGTAATAGGATCCGGGGTGAAATAGGTGATTCTTTAGCATAAAATGCTTGCACATCCTTCAAATATGGATTATTATAGAAAAGTGAGAATTTTGGTGGGATCATATCATTCTTAGAAACTTTCGAAGAGTTAAAAGAAGTGCTTCCCGATGTAGCTGACGAAGCTGAAGTATAGTTATGAATATTCATATTGGAAAAAGCATTTTCCATATCAAACTTAGAAGAAGTGATAGTAGAATGAGGGGACGAAGACATGACTATAACAACCCAGTAGAAATAACATAAGTTACTTATATAATAGTAGAATAGTTATGTATTTTTACATATTATTTAGAAAAAGTAGTGGTATCTTCATAATTCAGGGAATGTAGCGGCACGGAAGACATTGATGGCAAAAGAAAAGTAGTTATAGTTAAGGTTTTACCCTTGTTCTCTATAACCGTGAGCTCTGATACCACTCTGTAACACCCCCATTTTGATAAAAATTATAAGAGGCGTTAGACTATTTTGGGGTTTTATTACTTCTTGAATCAAGACACAATTCATAGAAATGCGACTCAAAAGAGACGTTTTTAAAGTACGTTATCATTATTTAAAATCAAAGTTTTACAAGGCAGGGTCCCAAAAATCTAGAAAGATTAAATGTGATGATAACCAAACGTTTAGCCGCATCTTCAAGTCGCTATGTCACTCATGTTCATAAGACTTTCAATTGAAATTCATAGGTTTATGATTAATAGTTTAATACAAGTTATAGTGTAATAATTGTACGAGCACAATTATTATAGAAAACAATATTATCATGGAGAACAGTTGAATGCAAGTTTAATGGTAAATGGGTTACGTTATTATACACCCGTAATTGGTAATAATTGCAACACATACATTTATCATGGAAAATATTATTATTGCATCTAAGCTCATGAATCACAAATTTAACTCAATAGAACCGGGAGCCTTTCCAGAAGATATACTAGGAGTCACTATCCAAAGAGATATTGGAAGATATTACCCAAAGAGATATTGAGAGATATTACCCAAAGAGATATTGGGAGATACTACCCAAAGAGATAATAGGAGATATTACCCAAAGGGATATTGGGAGATACTACCCAAAGAGATATTAGGAGATATTACCCAAAGAGATATTAGGAGATACTACCCAAAAAGATATTGGGAGATACTACCCAAATGGATATTGGGAGATACTACCCAAAGAGATATTGGGAGATACTACCCAAAGAGATATTTCCATGTGTTTAG